>OX418223.1:397500-489000 GCA_948455865.1 Conomelus anceps
AGCACTTGAGGAAGTTCAGACTGCCGCTTGTAGTGTATGCAGACTTTGAGTGTCTGCTGGAGACGCCTGCCCTAGAAGAGGGTGATGTGGAGGGGGAAGCTCCAGAGAGATGGATTGGGAAGCAGACAAAAGTGATACAATACCACAATGCAATGAGCTATTGCATGTACTTTGTGAGAGATGAGACACAATTTCCTTCATGGCTGACACTGAGCCATTACATACCTCAAGAACCGATTGTCTACAGAGGTCCCAATGCAGCCGAACACTTCATGAGTCAGCTCAGCCACTATGCAAAACTTATTGCTGATACCATGGACCAGTTGGGTATTAGAATGATGCCACTCACCGATCAACAACAAGCTGCACATGATGCTGCTACACACTGCGAAGCTTGTGGTAAAAAGTTTGGAAGAGACAAAGTGTATGATCATTGTCATATGACTGGCTTCTATAGAAATGCACTGTGCAATCCATGCAATCTGGAAAGACAGCGCCAGACCTTCATTCCAGTTTTTCTACACAATTCATCCAACTATGATACACATCTGCTCATTCCTGAACTCGGTGCCGACAAGAATAGGATCAAAGTCATTCCAAACACATCTGAAAAGTACATCAGCTTCACTAAACACGTTTCCAATCGACTCCACCTGAGATTCATAGATACATTCAGATTCACACCAGACAGTTTGGATACATTGGTATCAAATTTGCGCAAGTCTGCACATAATGACACGGACATTCCAAATGTGCTGAAACATACTGCTAAACATTTCAAGACAAGACTCGATCTTGTGACATGTAAAGGAGTATTCCCTTATGATTATTGCGATTCATGGGAGAAATTGAAAGAAACTTCCCTACCACCAAAGGAAGCATTCTTCAGCAAGCTGACAGATCGTGGAATCAGTGATGAGGACTACGCCCATGCACAATTGGTCTGGCAACATTTTGGATGTAGAACACTAGGGGACTACAGTGACCTTTACCTAAAGACGGATGTTCTACTCTTGGCTGATGTGTTTGAAAGTTTCAGGGACATGTGCATAAAAAACTACAATCTTGACTGTGCCAACTACTTCACCGCACCAGGATTCTCATTTGATGCCATGCTGAAATACACCCAGGTGGAATTGGAACTTCTCAGCGATTACGATATGTACATGTTTGTTGAAAGAGGTATCCGAGGAGGAATAACCACATGTGTCCACCGCCATTCGATTGCCAACAACAAATACACAGGTGCACCACTGGATCCAGAGAAACCGATATCCTACTTGCTGTACACCGATGCCAACAATCTTTATGGATGGGCTATGAGCAACCCACTACCTTGCCGAAAATTTCGATGGATGTGCCAAGAAGAACTGGAGGAGGTGGCTGCTCATATAGATAGAATCCCAGACAATCAGCGAATGGGATACATCCTAGAAGTCGACGTCGAGTATCCTCAAGAGCTACAGGATGATCACAACGACTTCCCTTTTCTTCCAGAGAGCCAGAAGACTCCCAAGTCAGGATATGTGAGGCTAATGACAACGCTGCAAAACCGCAAGGAGTATGTATGTCATTATAGACTCCTGAAACAGGCTGTGAATCATGGACTGAAAATTGTCAAAGTTCACCGTGGAATTTCATTCCAGCAAGAAGACTTTTTGGCCCCATACATTCAACTCAACACACAACTACGTCAGAAATCAGCGAACAAATTTGAAAAGAATTTCTTCAAGCTAATGAATAATGCGGTCTTTGGAAAAACAATGGAGAATGTTAAGAACCGGATGAACATGGAGCTGGTCAATTGTGAGAGGAGGTTGAAGAGACTGGTGGCACGTCCAACATTCAAAGATCGCATCATATTTGGTGACAACATATGCGCTGTAACACTCCATCAAGACAAGGTTGTATTGAACAAGCCGATATATATTGGACTGACTGTACTTGATGTGAGCAAAATTCTAATGTACGAGTTTCACTACGATGTGATGAAGCCTATTTATGGAAACCGACTCAAACTGTTATACCAGGACACTGACAGCTTGTTCTACAATGTCCAAACTGAAGATATGTATATGGATATCATGAATATAGACAAGTTGAGAAACGTATTCGATACATCAGAGTACCCGGCCAACCACCCATGCTACTCTGAGACAAACAAGATGGTGCTGGGGAAATTCAAGGATGAGTATGCAGCTCGAGCCCCCTATGAGTATGTCGGCCTGCGCTCCAAGCTGTATGCTTGCAGATGCTATGTTACAGATGAGACACAACTGAAGAGTGGCCTTATCAAGAAAGCAAAGGGGGTGAGACGGCCAATTCTTGGACAGGAGCTCCCAAAAAGTCATCCTGATGCAGAACGGTACATAGTCTTTCAGGACTACATTGACTGTCTCTATGGTGAGAAGGACATCTATAGAGATCAGGTGATGTTCTGTACCAGGAAACATAGAATCATGACCACCATTCAGAAGAAGAAAGCACTCAGCAAGGCTGATGAAAAACGGTACATTCTTGAAGATGGAATCACTACTCTTGCATATGGACATCGCAACATTGTCAATGAAGCTCCAGTATTCAGTGATGATGGGTTTGAGCATGAGGTGTTGGTGGAGGAGGAGGAGGCGGAGGAGTACAACACTGAGAATGATCAATAAAATGAAGCAGCATCAAGGGCAGCATTGATAGCAGCAGATACAGCAATAGAAGAAAACATATCAACTATGGAGGCATCTAGAACATTGTTGTCAATGACAGCAAAAGCATCAACTTCATCAACAGTACCGTTTGTACCAACAGATGTTCTTAAGATAGAACAAGGTAGTTGCAAACGTTCGGCAGCAGATAGCAGTACTAGTCAAGTGATCCACATATCTGATGATGATGAGCCAGCAGCAGCAGATAGCAGTCGAGTGATCCACATATCCGATGATGAGCCACCAGCTAAACAATCACGTGTTGTTGATTTCAATGTTGATGATTACAAGGAATATGATGACTTTACAAATGGCGGGATATCACAGCACAGTATACTCAGAGCATTGTTGGAAAAGGAGTAGAAGACATGAGTCACACATCTGCTGATAAGAAATTGCTGAGTCTGCATAAACTTTAGTATAAATATGGGAGGAAGAGCAAGCATTTGGCATAAGCAATCATGATTCGAGCTGTGCTGTATCTCGTGCTGGCTACAAGCGTCTACACTAGCCAACTGGATCCAAAGTATAGGACTCAGACTTTCCTGTGGCAACGAGATCATGGCCTTGATCAAGCAAACAAGTTTCACATGCGTCAGTGTCTGATGTCAAGAATGGTGCTACATCAGAATACAACCCAGGATGCTATTGATGCAATGGGTCGTGACGTCAACGAGTGGTATATGAAGTTGGCTGGAGGGAAAAACTTGGACAAAGAGCTGTGCCAAAGATTCCACTGCACACAAAATCTGCGCACCTGCATCCACTCATCATTTTCATCACTAGACTTCCTTGAGACCATCATCAGCAGATCAGAAGAGGTTTGTGAGCTGTACTGTGAGGACGTGTCAACTGCAGCACCAGCAACAACAACAGCTGTAGCACCTGCCGGGCTGAAGGATACTTGTGACACCTATTGCAGAGAAATCTACAGACAACCGCCACCAATCAGCAATGGAGCAAACTCACGAATTTAAGCCATACTGCAAATGTGCTACTTGTTCACTAACCTCATGCAACAAATGGATTGTGCAGTCTATATTCACTGTTGGAGGACAAGAGCCTGAACCATTCTTAACAATCAAAAATTTTCTGCAAGTAATGAAGAGAACCTTCCATTTTGCTTCATCAGTGATGTTGTGTACCAATAGAACAACAGTATATGTGGAGTTCCCATATGGTCACACTTATCGTGAGATGCAGAATGACTTGGGAATGCTCAGAAAGTGGGTGGTGCTTGATATACTCGATTGACATCAGCCACTGAGCATTTGCACACATGTATCCGCCCATCATCATCATCAGCCGATCAGAAGAGGTTTGTGAGCCGTACTGAGAGGACGTGTCAACTGTAGCAGCAGCAGCATCAACTGTAGCACGAGCTGAAGGATACCCTGTGACTGCCACCAATGGATTCATACTGCCTATACTGCAGATGTGATACTTGTTCATCACCAGTGAGCAGCAAATGGATTGTGCTGCCAGTATTCGCCATTGGAGGACAATACTATGAACCATTTCGAACAACTGACTATTTCCTGCAGACAATGGAGAATGCCTTCTACGATGCTTCGGAAGTACGCCTCTGCATCAATGGAAGAACAGTATATGTGGAGTTCCCATCTAGTACATCATATTGTGATATGTTGCAATACTTGAGAAATTTCCGCAAGTGGGTGGTGATTGATAGACTTGATTGACATTAACTTTGTTCTGTTTTGAAATTAACTAGTTTTGAATGACATCAGCCTCTAACAGTATTTCTTGATAATAATAAAGAATTGTATTCGATAACCATGCTCATTTTTTAAAAAACCAAGATTACTCTATAAGACAAGTCCATGTGGGGGCTGTGTCTGTTGCAAATAGATCTTGCATTCAACTTGTTTGTATGACATCATGCAGGATATGTCTGTGAGTGTACCATTGCACAACATTATGCAAGATCTTAAAGTCCATGTGTGTGATGTTACAAAGACAAATAGAAAATCAGCTTGCATTCAACTTGCCTGTATGACAACATGCAGGAAAAAACCTGTCTATGTGCAAGTCGATTTTATATTTGTCTGTTGCACAACATTATGCAAGATCGTCCATGTGGGCTGTTGCAAATAGAAGATCATCTTGCATTCAACTTGTCTGTATGACGTCACAGCTATGCAGGAAAAAACATGTCTATATGCAAGACGATTTTCTATTTGCATCAGTCCATGTGAGGCTGAGACAAGCTGCACACCAGTGTAGGAGGTAGAAAATGAAAAGATGAAAGATTATCAGAAACATGTTTATTTTAGAATATACAATTTTTTCAGCCAATTCGAAGTTCATATAGAACTTGCTCAATATCGCACCTTGGGGCGCAAAGTGCAGTTATATTTTCCCTGCGTAATAATAAGACAGCCGTTTCTTCATCAATAACCCTTTTGTTTTTGATGACATTTTCCAACTTTCTCGGTCCAATAACTGAGTATCTCAACTCTATTGGGCTAAGTTCAGGGTTGGTAATTTCTAGTGAAGCAGCCGCCTTCAACAGACCGATCGATTTCATAATTACCCCCCAAGCAATGGCCAGCTGCTTGTTTATTGCCTCATAACTGTAGGCCGCCAGCTCCAATTTCAGCAGCCCATGCAGCGTCCTGAAGCGGCGATGCCTCATTAACCGTGCCACAATTTCATCAGCCCCAACATAATTGGAGCCGTATGCTGGCAGCGGGGCATACATATCCATCGCACTGATTAAAACTCTACGCTGGAGTTCCAGCTCACGATGCGATGGACGGCCAATGCTGCCCCGCCATGCCATGCTAGGAATTTGTGGGGCCCGATGTGGAGGTATAATGGGCTGCTGAGGATGCTGCTGCCACTGACCTGATGCTGGGGGCGACTGCCTTGATGCTGGTGGGGGTAACTGCCTTGATGCTGGGGGCGACTGCCTTGATGCTGGTGGTGGTGGGGGAAACTGTCTTGATGCTGGTGGTGGTGGGGGAAACTGCCTTGATGCTTGCGGTGGGGGCGACTGCCTTGATGCCGGTGGGGGTAACTGCCTTGTCGCTTGGGGCGACTGCCTTGATGCCGGTGGTGAGGGTAACTGCCTTGATGCCGGTGGTGAGGGTAACTGCCCTGATGCCGGTGGTGAGGGTAACTGCCTTGATGCTGGTGGTGAGGGTAACTGCCTTGATGCTGGTGGTGAGGGTAACTGCCTTGATGCTTGCGGTGAGGGTAACTGCCTTGATGCTGGTGGTGAGGGTAACTGCCTTGATGCTTGCGGTGGGGGCGACTGCATTGATGCAGGTGGTGGTCGCCTTGCTGCTGACGGTGGGGGTGACTGCCTCAATGCTTGCGGTGGTCGCCTTGATGCCGACGATGACTGCCTTGATGCTTGTGGCGGTGGTGCTCGCCTTGATGCTGGCTGCAGATATTGTCGTTTCGCCGGTGGCGATGACTGTCGTTCAACTGTTGGAGTGCTTTCCAAGTTAGGAATGGATTCCCAGGCGGAAAGCATCTCCTCAATTATCGCCTGCATACCACTGCTGGGAAGTGATACTGCTGTGGTGGAGGAGCCGGCAGCACTGTCAACTTGAGCAGCTACATCTTGAGCAGCAACATCTTGAGCAGCAACATCTTGAGCAGCAACATCTTGAGCAGCAACATCTTGAGCAGCAACATCTTGAGCAGCAACATCTTGAGCAGCAACATCTTGAGCAGCAACATCTTGAGCAGCAACAGTGGCAGTGCTGGTATTGACAGTCCTAGGCGTAGTTTGCAACTGCCTGAGGAGCTCCTCTTTGAACACAGCTAATGCTCTGTCCACTATGGAAGATAACTGCTGGGTTGGATCCATTCCGTCTGGTTGAACACTAAGAGAACACTGAGATCACTCTCTCTATAACTCCGATGTGAAGACTGAATTTGATTGAATTTTTGGGCAGTATATATACTAAAGTGAGATATCAAAAACATCATGTCTTAGTAAACAAGTTCAAAAAGGTTAAGGTGATAGCAACTGACAAACAATGCAGGCTGAATGATAAAGTGATCTTTCTAGGAAAGCATGAGAGAAAGGTTAGCTGACGCAAATGTCAAAAGTGTTGCACAATGGGAATGATAGCATGGAAGGTCATGATGACGCACATCCTTTTCAATGACAATTGGGTCGATTGTGTTAGCAATCAGCTTCAAAAAAGATTATGCTGACGCTTATCATTTTAAATGCCAATTAACTCGAATGTGTTAGCAATCAGGTTCAAAAAGGTCATACTTCAATGTCAAAAGTGTTGGAATGATAACAGAGTATGATGCACATCATGTGCTGTGTAAAAACAACTATATATATAAAGGCACGTGTTCACTTGATGGGCATCAGTATGGAGAAGAGTGTGATAGCACGTGAACTGCACATGCCAGCTCGTCGGAATTTTCCGATGAGGATGGTTACAGTGAAAGGTCTTGACGACCTCTATCAAGCTGACCTTGTTGAAATGATACCATACTCAAAGCAGAACAAAGGTTACAAATACATCATCACTATTATAAACTGTCTCAGCAAGTATGCATATGCGTTACCGATAAAGACAAAGACATCCGAGGAAGTGGTCAAGGCAATGCGTCCTATATTTGAACGGCATCCAATGGAAAACCTTCAAACGGATGACGGCAAAGAGTGGTTCAATGCAAAGTTTTCAAGACTTGTGAAACAATATGACGTCAATCACTATTCGACGTATTCAGATAAGAAGGCATCGATAGTGGAACGCTTCAACAGGACTCTGAAACGTTTAATGTGGATCAAGTTCACTGAGAGAGGATCCTACAAGTGGACAGACATCCTTGACATGCTGGTGAAGGAATACAATGAGAGGATACATCGTACAATAGGCATGTGTCCAGCCGATGTTAAGAAGAAGCATGAAACTATACTCTTGAGCAGACTGAGAGAACAGCGTGAGGAATATCGTAAGAGTTTGCAGAACAAGGTGCGAAACAGGTTTTA
Source organism: Conomelus anceps (assembly GCA_948455865.1). NCBI lineage: Eukaryota > Metazoa > Arthropoda > Insecta > Hemiptera > Delphacidae > Conomelus > Conomelus anceps. Next base: position 405,190 of record OX418223.1, read on the forward strand.
TCCTGGGCCTGGTCAATCAATTGAACCGGGTGATAAGGTGCGCATAAGCAAGTATAAAACCGTGTTCAACAAGGGTTACCTACCCAATTGGACAAATGAACTGTTCACTGTCACACGTGTGAGACCTACTGTACCTGTGACGTATGAGCTGGAAGACAGTGGAGGACAACCTGTGCAAGGGGGATTCTATGCAGAAGAGATTGTCAAAACTAAAGTGCCAGACGTGTTTGAAATTGTAAAAGTGTTGAAGAGGAGAGGTAATAAACTGTTGGTGCGCTGGAAAGGATACGATAGCAGTCACGACTCTTGGATTGATAGAGCAGATTTGGTGTAATGAAACAGGTAGTGCAACGTCGACACAAGTTCAATATAATCGACTTTGATCGTGTGGCAAGTGGTTGTGGACTTGGACCGGAAATGAACATCAAGAAGCGGCATGGACCTTTGTTCCCTCACCACCTGAGATGTATCATATGCGGACCATCGGGTTGTGGTAAAACTAATGTAATGTTCAACATGCTTTTTGATCCAAATGGTATACGCTTCTCAAACATCTATCTGTTCTCCAAGACAACATTCCAACCGAAATACGAGTTCTTGCGCACTGTGATGGAAGGACTAGGACCTAAAATGAACTACATCGAGTGTGACACCTGTGAAGAGATACCTGCACCACACGAATTGCCCGCCAATTCAATAATCATTTTTGATGATGTTATCTGTGAGCAGCAGGAAGCCATCAGACGCTACTTCACCACTGGACGGCACAGCAATGTTGATGTGTTTTATTTGGCGCAGACCTACAGTCGCATACCAAAACAATTGATACGTGACAATGCCAATTTTCTGATTGTATTCAAACAGGATGAACTCAATATGAAACATTTGTACAGAGATCATGTGGGAGCCGACATGACATTTGATGCATTCAAAAGTATGTGCGATGATGTGTGGTCTTCGTCTGCACATGCATTCCTTGTTATCGATAGTGCCTCAGGCAAGAATAGCGGACGTTACAGAAACGGTCTTGACACTTTTTTAGCTGAAGCATAAGCTGAAAAGGCTCATTCAGTCAGTGAACACCGATCGAGATGGACGTGAAGCAGCAGCAGCGGAAAAGAAAGCAGACTGTGGAGGACATCGCTCCAACCATCATGGAGATTGCTCAGCTACGACGCAACATCAAGAGGAAGCATAAGGAAATCACTTTGGGCAGATCATTGACTGAGGAGAAGCATATCAAAAGTTTGAAACCGATTATTGAGCCACTCCAGAATATTTCAGATGTTATCATGGAGCGGGGTGTCCCAGCAGCAGCACCACCACCACCACCACCAACACCTTCACCAGCAGCAGTGACACGCCCATTCGCACGTACACTATCAACTCATATGGTACCTCCTACACCACCAATTACACCCGGCTCACCATACCCATTCAAGTTAGGTGCAGTGAAAGGACGTAAGCCACAATGGGAGAGGCCTACCGCATCACCTATTGTAGAAGAAGAAGAAGAGCAAACCTTGGAGACAGTTGGAACAGCTGAAATACCTGCAGCAAGCACATCAGGAGTGGGACGGAAATTGTGGAAAGGTAGAAGTCAATTGGAGGAGGAGGAGGACTCATCCATCGATGAGGAGGAGGAGGAGGAGGAGGATGTGTTGATGAATACTACCCAGGAGGAAATTGATGAAAGCTTTGCCCAATCTGAACTGGCTGGAACAGCTGTAGGAGAATATGTTAAAGCATCGATGGACAACAGAGATGGTAACAGTGATAGAAAGTTTGGACCAAGAGTGGAGAATAATAGCCTATTTCTCGGTAACAAGCTGCTAACCTTTGGACCAAATGGGGACAAGATTATACTGAGCAATCCAAACAATGAAAATGAAGAGAAAACGTTCAATGTCACACCGGGAATATGCGAGCTGATTTTCAAGAAACATCCCGACTTCAGAAAGGTGAAAAAAAGTGATGAGAAGGTCTACAAGAGTGTGTTGAGCCTAACCAATGTGTACAGGGCAGGCTATCGTGCATATGGAAAAATTGTGAACTATAACAATCCCAAATACAAGAATGTAATCAAAAAGCTTCGAGAAGTGAAACATGGCGATGCATCATCATCTTCAGATACTTCGGTTGCTGGACGAGGACTCAAGGCACCATTCAATTTGGTAGCCGATAGTCGGATTGAGTACATCTACTATGATGATCCCAATGAGTTGGTGGACAGATTGAGACTGTTGGATCAGTCCAAAGCAGTTGGCAACACTGGACATGAGAATGAAATTAATTCAATTCTAGAAGAGTTGGTGGAAGGTGGTTACATAGTTGGCAGCACTGCACTCTAGCCCGATAAAACGTGTAAACTTGAGCATGTGCATACCATTCAAGTAATGTCATCAAACGGCGATAGAAGAATAATGGACGTCCTCGGTAATATCAACATCCGAGGAAGAAGAGTGATCAATGTTGTCAGCCCACGCAATGAAAAGGATGCTGTTAACCTAAAAGTGTGCCAGAATATGCTATGGGATTGGCTGCCAAAGACTCAGGACACTGAAACATCGCAGATTTTTGTAAGCTTGAACAATGCAGTCCTCATGGATGTTAATGATCCAATCCAAGATGGTGATGGAGTCAACAAAAAGTATTTGGAAAAAAGGTTGGATGAGCATTCAAGGGTTGTAGTTAAAAAGTGTTTCACTACCATCATGAACATTATTTGGTCACCTGAAAACCACACTTTGAGTAGAGAGCAGTTGAGAGATAAAGTGTTACAGGCTTTGGGAATCCATGAGGGTATAAAACCGGATGACCGAGCTGCTGATCAACATTAGATGGCTGCTGCCCTTCGAGAGAGGAAGAGCTACAAAGGAAGAGGAGTACTTTCTGCAATCACAGACGCTGCAGGTGCAATAGTCAACAAGGCAATAGACGTACTGCCCATAGAACTTCATCTGCCCGGCTACCAGTACTGTGGACCAGGTACAAAGCTTGAGAAGCGATTGGCAAGAGGTGATCCAGGTGTCAACAGACTTGACCAAGCTTGTAAGCAGCACGACATTGCATACTCAAGGAATAGTGATACTGCTAGCAGAGCAGCGGCAGACCGGATCTTGGCTGAACGAGCTTGGAGTCGAGTGAAATCATCGGACGCAGGTGTTTTGGAAAAGGCCGCAGCACTAGCAGTGACCAACATTATGAAAGCCAAGGCAAAGTTTGGTGGAGGAGCTAAAAGGAGAACTGGACCCAAGAGGAAGAGGAGGAGGACTGGAACCAAGAGGAGGAGAACAGCGGTATCAACCAAGGGTCGAGGCCTGTACCTGAGACGTCAAAAGACGGGAAACGGGGCTCGTCGCCGTCGATGCGGCGGCAGAAGATGATTGCTCTACCAGACCGAGCACTGACCGATGCAGACCTCTACAAGTATGCATGCCGTTTGAAGCTAAAGAAATTTCGAGGAGTGTTTATGCGAGATGCTCTACCTGCTGAAGGACCGCTGAGGAGGGAGTGTGGCATCATCAACCTGGATGACAGCAAAGGACCTGGCACACATTGGGTGTGCTATGTTAAGAAGGATGGCAACGTTCACTACTTTGACGGCTTTGGCAACCTGAGACCACCACAAGAATTTATTGACTACATGCATCGAGGATCAACACCAGCGACGAGGATTGAGTACAACTATGATCGGAAGCAGGAGGATCTCTACTCTCACATATGTGGACATTTATGTTTGAAATTTTTAGTTGATTGTTAAATAAATTATGAATCTAAACACAACTGTTTTTTCATTATTAGTATAAAACCTCTCAATTATTGTGGTAAGCAGTCATTAGGTTGAAGTACACTGAGCAATCAAGATGATGCTCTGCTTTGGAGGAACCAAGTCAACGCTGAGTAGTGAATTCTACCCGCCTATTGATACAGGCAATGGTGTATGGGAAGTGGGACTTATCAGCTTCACAAGCTGTAACTCTATTCCAAATGTTGAGGTCGGCTACAACAATACATTACGCTTCCTAGCTCCACCAGCGGGTGAGTCGCATGACGAGGATCATTCAGTGACACATGGAGAGCTTAATAACAGCAACATGACAATCGTTGATTGGTTTAGATGGGGTCTTACTGGTAAAACAGAACCAAAAAGTAGAGAAACCAGGAGCATAGGATTGACCTTCAATGATGGAAAGAAGAAAGTGTTTCCCATTGTGGGTGGTGATACCAGCGCTGCAAACAAAGTGTCTCCCAGTGTGAGCACAGATGCAAGTGTGAGCACAGATGAAAGTGAAGAAGGAAAGGTTTGGCAAACTGTTTCATTGCCTGAAGGCAGTTTTGAGTTTAACATGATCAAGGAACTGTTGGAGGCAAGATTGAATAAGCGTGGAGTTAACCTACAAATGGCTATGGACACGTCAACATTGAAATGTATAGTGCTGTGCAATACTAAGCTGGACTTTACCCCGCCTGACTCAATAGGCAAATTGCTGGGCTTCAACAGGATCCTGGAAGCTGACAAGGAGGCTAGAGGTGACTCAACCATGATGATTAACCGCCCCAATGTGGTGCGTGTGAAATGTAACATAGTGAGCGGCTCCTACTCGAATGGAATCAAGGATCATGTTATCTATGAGTTCTACCCGTCAGTGGACCCAGGCTATAAAATGGCTGTGTCTGTGCGCAATGTTGTCTATTTACCCGTGGATGCCGAGCAGATCAGCAACATTATGTTGGAGATTGTTGATGAGAACGGACGTCTGGTGAACTTTAGAGAGGAGCCGATAAACATAACCTTACATTTACGAAGAAGAGAGTGATATGGTGCTGCTATTTGAAAAGAGGGGTTGGAGTGGAGCTGAGCAGTCTGAGACAGAGACAGAAAGAAATAAAAGGGGTGCAGGCGCTTTAAACGTCATTCAACGATCGACCGCCATTGAGTTAACATCAAGGAGCATCGATTATCTAGAGCAAAGAGGTTGTATTGTTATCAGACGACATCCACGACAGCGACAATGAGACTTTTGGATGTGACAAAGAGTGGTCCATCTTCGGATGATCGCATCACAGGTTTTGAGTATCATTCACATTCGCCATACAACACAACCTTCAATGCCAACGATGAGATCAGGATACCAATTCAGCAGCAGGACATCTACACACTACCATCAGAGAGCTATCTACACCTTGAGTACACAGTAACCAGTGCAGCTGGTGCTGCACTGGCCGGCACACCATGTGTCTCTGGATTTTTTGCCAACCTGCTTTCGGAGATACGCTATGAGATCAATGGAGTTGAGGTGGACAGCACACGCAACCCAGGCATTGCCAGCCTGATGAAGAATGCAATGACCTTTGAACGAGAAGAACTAGCCAAGATGGAAGGAGCCGGCTACAAGTATAATGCTACAACAGGTCTAACTACATTTGCCGCCAATGCAGCCAACGCTACCGTCATGGATGTACCACTTAGATATCTGCTGGGATTCGCCGAAGACTACAGACGTGTGCTGCTCAATGTGAAACAGGAGCTGGTGCTAAGACGCAGTGCTGACAACGTAAACTGCTTGAATACAATAGGCCTTGTCAACATTCGGAAGCTTGTGTGGAAGATGCCCTATGTGGAGGTGGCCGATGAAGCAAGATTGCGTCTGCTACGATTGGTGCAGAATGACTCGCCTGTATCAATACCATTCCGACATTGGGAGCTGTATGAGTACCCAGCCATGCCCGAAGCTACAAAACATACATGGACTGTCAAGTCGACTGCACAACATGAAAAGCCGAGATACATTGTGATTGGACTGCAGACTGGAAGAAGAGGAAGAGCAGATGCAAATGGATCATTGTTTGACAAGTGCAATGTGAAAGACATTCGAGTGTTTCTGAACAACAAGTACTATCCGTATGAAAGCATTAATGGTGATGACAACCGTGTCTACAATATGTATACAGCTTTCAATGGAGTCTACAACCATGGAGATTTTCGAGCAAGCAACCCACTGTTTGAGAAGTCTGCTCTGGCAGATGGAAGAATGATGCTGTTTCCAATTGACTGTTCACGTCAAAATGAAACACTCAAGACTGGCAGCATTGATGTCAGAGTGGAATTTGAAATGACTGATAACATTCCTGCAAATACACGTGCCTACTGTCTGATGATACATGAAGTGGTCAAAGAGTATCGACCAATGACAGGCACAGTTCAAATTGCCTGATAACTCGACTATAAAAAGGCTGTGGATGAGGTGCAGAGACATCACAACTGTGTGAACATCGCAGCATGAATCTTGAGGACAGCATTGACAACATCACGAAACTTATCAGCTTTGAAGAGGAGAAGGATAGCAGCAGCAGCAGCAGCAGCAGCAGCAGCAGCAGCAGCAGCAATGAGACATGGCATGACTCTGTGGAAGGTTTTGGACCATACTTTGTGATAGACTTTCAAGGATTCACTGGACGAAATGGCGAATTTGTTGTCAAGGAAATGGCGTATCTTGAACATGCTATAGAATCACGCATTGTACGCAAGCACTCTCTCTTCAGTTCTCCCTACTCTGAATCTGTACTGGCTACTAGTATACGTAAGGAGAATGATTCACATAGTGCTAAACATGGCTTGAGATGGGCGGACAATAACGATATGGGGGAATACTACTCCAACCTAAGACCAATTGTGAGAAGTGCACTGGAAAGATGGCAGAAGATTGTAGGACCAGCTCACACAATCTATGTCTATGGATATGACAAACTGAGCATGCTTCACAAACTGATGGAGCCCCAATACGAAGACGAGGAGAATCTGGCTGACAACTTTACTGTGATTGATCTATCATCTCCATTCGAGCAACAAGATCTCCCCAACCTGGAGAAACAAGTGATGACTTCCTACAACAACTACAACTGTGAACAACATTGCTATCTCATCATGACAGAAGACTACAGAGCAAATCTGATCACTGACGGATCAAGGAAATATTACTATTGTGTGCTCAATGTTGTAAATTTGCTATATAATCATATTTTGCAAACCATGTCTAAAGATAAAAAACGTGTTTGTCAATGCATGTTAATAAATGAATAATTCAATAGATTGCGTAATCATTGACTTACCCCCACCACCACTACTATGTTAGCTATATAAAAGATGCTGTTGGCTTGAGAGCACAGTGCAAGATGGATATCAATAAGTATAGGAATGAGTTACGTTTGAAAGCAGCCGTTATGGAGCTGGAAGCCGAGCTGGAGCAGCGGGGCATCATGTCATTGGATGACTTTCAACTCGAGTGTGGACATGCAGTTTCGTGCACTGGTGCCAGTCTACGTGATGCGTGTGATTGCATCCATCTTAGAAGGCTACGATATGCAATTATTGATGCAGTACATGGTCGTGGTACTGTGAAATACTTGAGAGATCTACAAGAATGTACTAGTGGATTGGAACCAGCAATACCTGTCAACAGTTATAATGTTAACAGGTTCTTGAAGAACATCTTCATAGGAATCATGTGGAAAAATGGTATGGGCAAGAGTGTCCCGCAGCAGCCAGCACAACTTCCATTCAAAATCTGGACGATGTTTGACAATGAAAAGGTGTCACTAACTTCAGTGTACAGGCTAAAGCATAGCATGGCAGCTGTACTGGATCTCGGACAAGTGGAAGACTGGCGATACAAGGATGTCAAGATTGTCATCAATCTTCCCGATACTCTTCAAAAGTACTGGTGTCAATTTGAGTATGGCAGCAAGGCGCTAAGTGCAATTGGCAGTAATGAAATCGTATTTGCTGGCTTCTCTCACAGTATGGAAGATCAACGTGTAAGGAGGTTCCGCATTGCAGATGGCTGCTCAGAAGCTTTTCTCATCTCCATCTTTACAACAGTTCAACGTCATCGCTCTAGAGGCTTGGATACAGTTGATGGTGTATGCAGTGCGATTGAAGAGACTCCAACCACAGACTATTGTCAGGGTGAACTGTTCACTCATCTTTATATTTTATTTCATAATGCTTAGAATAAACTTGTAATGCTATACAACTGGTTCTCATTCACCTACTCTCTCCTTAGTATACTCATAGAGAGAGAGCATTCCACTTCTACCACAGACATGTTTTTTCCTGCATAGATAGCATTGGAATGCAGCAGCAGCAATGACATACTAGTTAAAACTGGTATATCAAGGCCAGTGGGCTGAGTCAGTGATGGAAGTGGAACTCTCTCTCTCTCTCTACCCTCTCTTTTTCGTTGAAACTGTCTTTGTTGAAAGCAATGTAAGACAATTTCTTACCTATATGAACACATGCACTAGTACACTATTGAGTGCACTAGTGAGCGCACTAGTGCACCAGTGAGTGCACTAGTGAGTGCACTAGTGAGTTATCTAGTGAGTGCACTAGTGCAAGTGTTCACCTCATGTGCATCATCTTATAGACTATAGGTATTGGGAGATGGAAGAAAAACTCACAATTGCAGAATAAAAAAGAAGCGTTTATTAGTCAATAAACATGTTCATTATAAATGTGTTGCCTGCAGGAGTAACACTCATTTTGAATTTGCTCAGATCTAAAGGTCCATTTTCCACATGTTTCAATGTGAGCCGACTATATGCATCTGGTAGTATAATGTTGGCAGTCTGGTTGTCCACTATGATGTTGATGCTGACTTTTGTCCCGAATTTAGTCAATGATGGCTGCGCTGACAGCATTTGATACTTAATTTCAGGCTTCAGATCCTTCATCGATAGATAGTTGGGGCCGGCGGGCTTATGGCTTGAAATTGAACTGTAGAATTCCAGCACGGCATTGTTGAGAGCTCCTTGCGGCTTGACGGTTTCTGCAGTGTTTGGAGCTTGAGCTGCAGTGGTGGTGGTATTGATCATTTCTTGTGCAGAGGTGTTCATCTGCAATAAAGCAATAGCATAGATTATTCCCAACACTCCAAGAGAGCTGCCAGTGTTGAGGGTCCACAGTTTGCTTCCTCCTCCTCCTCCTCCTCCTTCTCAGTGTAAGGTGGTGGTGGCGTATTTGATGGTTGAATGCAGTACGCATCTCCTATGTCAATGAGAAGATCATTGATATCATGACCTTTGTCCAATGGTAGCAGCCCTGTCCACCATTTATGATCTCTGAAAACTTGAGGTTCGCTGGGCCAACTATTCGCAATGAAATTGTCCAAATGCATCAATCTAAATGTTAGTAATACACATTTACAGTTCCACACCTCACCCTGCTTAACTGGATTGTATGTATATGTACATGGGGGAATATGTAAACTTCTGACGGGTAGATAGAAACCGTGACCGCGGTTTGGTCCATGCCCAATTTTTCTAGCATTATGCAATGCTCGACGGTATGAGCTGACTGGTAATGACATGGTTTTCAAGAGGTTGCAGACATACTCCAAGTCCTCTCTGATTGTGACAGCATCAGCACGCTGTTGACCATTCATTCTGCAAAACAAGACATGAATTAATCTTCGAACATCTCACTTGTAACATTATAGCAGACCTCAACTGCATATCTCTTAAGGGCAGACTCAATCGTTTCCCACCTCATGGAATCAGAAAGTCCAATATGCATCTGAAGGTAACAATCTTCTGCCATTCCCAACCGCATCATGTGACCTATCATATCGTATATCTCCAAACACCTGCAATCAGGCTTTACATTCAATGGTGCTTGTGCCCGCCTTTTTAAACATGAGGGTGAATGAAACTTCTTGTAATCATCACTGATGTAACCATGATCTGGCCACCATGTGAGTATGTGTAAGATCACTTCGCCAATGTCATCGCCAGTGAGTTTTTCAGCTTTGAACAGTGAGATTATATCAGTGAAATCCATGCGCTTGCAAACAATGTACAATGTCCTCCTAAAAAGTCTTGGAGTAGTCTCCATGAACAGATCCTTACAGTGTATGATATCATGGCATATAGGATGTGGCAGTGTGTTGATATCAGCACCAAGGTATAGAGCTTCTACTGAAGCTTTCCTTGCAAGCTCATAGAGTGATCTGGGATTCCTGTAAAAAAAAGTGAACAGATTAATAATTTTCTTCTTCTTCTAAGAATTCATCACTGCTGGTAGTGATATAGCTGACACTTTCATCCTCTGAATATATGTCAATTTCTTCACAGGCTCCTATTTTTCTCATTAATCTACCTAGCCCTACAATATGCTCATCATCCTCATCAGGTTCTTGCAGTCCTAGAGTATGAAAAATATATCCGTCCTGCACATATGCTAAACGCCACATGTGTGCTACTATATCATATATCTCACTGCATCGACATTCCACTATATCATTTAATGCTGCCCGTGCGCGCCTATCAAGACATGTTGACACATGCTGTTTCTTGTAGAGATTGTGAGTTACAGTGAAAAGTGGTAGACTATCTCCAAATACATAGCTCACGACTTCACCAAAGTCACTCCTGCTAAACTTTTCAGCTTTAATTATTGCAATTAGATCAATGAGGTCAATGCGTTTGCAAAATGCTAAAAATTTCATGGCTTTGGTTAGTATTGGATGCATATCAAAACGATTGAAAAGGTGTAGGAATTCTTCGCGTAGAGTCTGTGGTAGAATGCTGAAATCTGCACCCCGATATACAGCATCAATGCTAGCTGACATTGCGATCTTGCGGAGAGGGCTAGGGCTGCTACTCATCTGGAAAAAAGATGCAACAAATTAGATATGTTAAATTAGAGCGACTTCTTCGCAAGGGTGGAGGTGGCGACTTCTTCGCAGGGGTGGAGGTGGCGACTTCTTCACAAGAATGGAGGTAGCAACTTCTTTGCTGCATGGATGAGTTAGCGACTTCTTCGCTTATAGATTTGTGCGAATAACCCATTGTATGGGTTCATCGCAGCTATCGCAAGTGATGGCCGTTTCTGTGCATCTATCGCACATCATGTGGAAGCATGGGAGGAGCACCCTATTCACATGATAGTTTGCACACCTCCCACAGCTTGCAAACGACATGTCGGCATCAGCATCCCAATGCTCATCCTCCATTCTCCATCCCACCCGGTGCACCTGCAAGCGAGCCTGCACCAAACGCAGAATATCCATCTCCTCCTCCGATGCACAGCTCAATAAGTTGGCTGGAGGGGCCGGTTCTGGAGCTGGTTCTGGTGCTGGGGCTGGTGCTGGGGCTGGTGCTGGGGCTGGTGCTGGGGTTGGAGCTGGTGCTGCCTCCTGGCGCACCGCTTCCTGCAGCGATGCCTCCAGCTCAGGAATGTAGGCTTCCAGCGGAGGATTTGTCAAGTAGTCGTCAAAGTGGGGACGACGTCGCCTGGCTGGTTGTCTTCTTGAGCGTCGGCCTGACGTCGTCTGCCCACTGACTTGCCGAGCAATTTGCCACTGCTGAGCTGCACGCCACTGCTGCTGCCCGGACTGTAGAGTCAAAATGATGTTGAGTGCATCATTCAGCCCCTGCAGTGAGTTGACATTTGCTCGGCGACCTCTGCGGCTACCACGCCTCCTGCTGCTGCTGCTGCCTCCATGGGAAATCATCTTTGGAACAGAAAAAGAATAACATGTTATGTATATGTGTGTAACAGCAAGAATATTAAAGTTGAATAAATATATATTTTCTTTGAACTCACATTGAATTGCTGCGGGTGGAGACTGAAGTTGGCTGACCTGGAAAAATATGCATTGTTAGTTACAAGTAAATTTGTCAATCATTAGTTTTACAAATGACCAATCATTAGAATGAGCAAAGTGACCTGGAATAAAACAATATGCATTAGACAAAATAGAATTTTAGGTTAGTTTCCTGGAATGAAACAATTTACATTGTAAGAAAGTTTTCTGAAACAATCATTAGTTTTACAAGTGCAAGCGATCATGCATTAATAGGTTAGTTTTCAATACTCACTTTGAAAGAGAGCTGGAGTAACAGGTCTGTTATCTTCAATTGAACAGGCAAAGTAACCTGGAATGGAACAATATGCATTAGACATTGCCAAATGTAAGAAAGTTTCCTGAAATGGAACAGTATGCATTAGACATTGACAGTTTCCTGAACAAAATACATTGTAAGATAGTTTCCTGAAAAGAAACTGTATGCATTAGATAGTGGAAAACAGTATTAATTGCAAAGAGTACTTACTTTGAAAGTTGATCAAGACTGGAGCACAAGGAGCACAAGAAGCACAAGACTGGAGCACAAGAAGCTGGAGCACGAGCACAGTAGTTGGCTGTCTGGTGTGAGAGAGCAGTGTATGATAACTCCAACAGAACACCCAGCTTATATACTCTAGCCACTACCTCCCACCCTCGACCCCCACCCCCACCCCCACCCCCCACCCATAGCCTGAACAGGTGAGCTCCCACCATTTTTTTTTTTTTTCTATTTTTTTTTTTTTTTTTTAATTTTTTTTTAATTTTTTTTTTATTTTTTTTTTTATTTTTTTTTTTAATTTTTTTTTTTTTTTAATTTTTTTTTTAATTTTTTTTTTTTCAAGGTCAAGGTCAAGGTCAAGGTCAAAGGTCAAAGGTCAAGGTTGGGCCAGAACCCGCAAAATGTAACTACTCACATAGTAGCTTGGTATAAAAGTGTTACGAATGATGAACCATCATAATAATAGGACGTTTGTGCAGCCGGGTGATACAGTATCAATGTACTGTATTTACATGTAATGTATTGTAGCGAATATGAAATTGGAGAGAATAGAAAGAAAGAAGAAACAATGGTTCTCAGTGTTATCTGCTATGTAAATGTTAACTTTTAAGCAATTAATTACTCTATTTTGACACTTTCATGGTGTTTACTTGGTAATTAGTAGAATGTTCTAGTTGTTTGATTAGAAATTAATGGAGTCTTATCGAATATTGTGGAAAGTTCGAGTTTCCTTGATAGTTTATTTTAGAAATCGGTAGAAGTTGGTAGAGAAATCTAGAGATATCTCAATTATGAAAAATCATATAAATAGAGTTGGACTTTTGTTAATTAGTCAGTCTTGTTTAAAATTCGTCGTGATAACCAAGTTGTGTCAGTTCTATATATTGTGTCTATATATAGTGATAATTCTTTCTCTGTGTCTATAGTGATAATTCTTTCTCCTGTTTAATTCATACCAGTGAGCTACTAAATAGTTTTTATTGTATTACGGACTAGTGCTACGTAAGTTAATTGTTCTTTTTCGACGTTTCCTTTTGAATATTATTGGACAGTTTATTGTACAGTTATTATTCAATATTAGATCGGCCTTTTAACTTTTAGTGATTGATTTTTGTACATTTCATTGAAATCTCTTTATTAGTTGAACAATATCGATTTATCTGTTTTTAATTGCTTATTTTTCTGAAATAAGACATTACTGAACAGTGAGTGTTGTGATTATCTGTGTAAATAAAGTGCGAGTGATAACTTTAAGTGTTGCCAGCGTTATTTTAGACATAGAACCCGTAACAGTATCTATATATTAATCTCTACTGAATATAGCTATATTTTGTATTATCAATCTCCACATTGGCAGAGAGAGTCGAAATCAAAAGACTGACCTGGGGTGATACGGAGGGACATTGCCCTTGAGAAGGATGCGTGTAGCGGCATGTTATTCTCTTCCTCATCCCTCTTTCGCTCCCTCTTTTCCCTGAATAGAGGCACCGAATGTGTTGAGTGGTTTGTAGCTGCCACCAGTCGGAAATGGATTATGAGCGCTGACACATATGCACCGAAAATCAAAGGACATCAACCAAATAGAGAGAGAAATGGGGTGGAGAGGATGTTGGAAGAGGACACAGACACCACCTGATAAGAGTGAGAGAGGATCTCCCAAAAGGACCAGTTGTTGTCTTCTGGTTAGTTCTTGACAGGATCACAGATTCCACTCTCTCGGAATCTCTCTGGACTTTATGCGCTCTTTCCACATCCGCTGACAAAACAGATTTCGTGTCACACCTATCCATTCTAGTTCTCTCTTTTACCTCTTTTTCTTCTTCCTCTTCTTCTCCACCTGCCTTCTTCTCCTTCTTCTTACTCTTCACCACCTGTCTCCTTATTCCTTTCTCTTTTTCTTATTTTCCACTTGACTTTTCTTTTTTCTCCTATCACTTTTATCATGTTCTTCTTTTTATTTTCTTCTCATGCCCTCTATGTTATCTCCTTTTATCCTCTACTTCTTCTTGCTCTTCTTCTTCAAGTTTCTCGCTTTTTCTACTCCTTCTTCTTCTTCCCCTTCTGTCTTTTTATTCCTCTTCTTATCCTTTCTCTAAATTTCCTTCCGACTTCTCTTTTCGTATCTTTTTCATCATGTTCTTCTTTTTCTTTTTTCATTCTGTCTTATCATTTTTCTTTTTTCTTCTCTGCCGTCTTTTTCTACTTTTTCCTCTTCTTCTTCTTCTCCTTCGTCTTCTTCCTCTCTATTTGAGGGTTAAGTGAGAGAGAGGGCCGTTTGCGCCCTAACTTCGCCCTCCCATGATAAAAGAAAGGCAGCCTTTCTATTCTATTCTTCTTCTTATCCTTCTTCTGTCCACTTCTTTTTTTTCTCTATCGTGTTCTTTTTATTTTACATCTTCTGGAGTCTTCTCCCCTTTCTGTGTTCTTCTCATCCTGGTTTTTCTTCTTTTTCTCCTTCTGTCTTCTATCTTCATCTTCATCTTCGGCTTCCATTTCTTATTTTGCTCGTGACTTCTTCATGTTTTCTTTCTGTCCATTTAATCATGTTCTTCATTTTCTTCTGTCTTCTTTTTTCTTTTTCTTCTTCTTCTTCTTCTTCTTCTTCTTCTTCTTCTTCTTCTGTAGTCTTCTTCATATCTTTTTCCTGTCTTCTTCATATCCGGTCCTCTATTTCTTCTTATTTTTTTTACTTCTTTTCTAGTCTTGTTCTTGTTCTGCTTTTTCTTCTCATTTTCCTTCTTCTTCTTCTGCCTTTTTTCTTCTTCTTCTTCTTCTTTCTCTTCTCCTACATCTACTTCTTCTTCTCTCATCATCTTCCCATTCAAAATTTGTAAATTTACATGAATAAAGAAAGATACTAATCTAATCTTCTTCCTCTTCTTCTTTCATCATCTTCTTGTTCTTCTCCTTCGTTTTCTTCTAGTTCTCCTTCGTCTTATTTTTTACCTTCTTCTTCTTCTTCTTATTCTTTAACTTCTTTTTCTTGTTCATCCTCGCAGCTCATTTACCATGTCAATTTTGAAGATGCATCTTCTGCTTTGTGTCTACTCTGCCGAGCGACTCTTCTTTTAAGTGTTTGTCATGTTCGAATTAGGTTAATAGCCGCCAAAAGGTGATGGAAAAAATCACCAGCTTGTCTTACATGTTAACTGATAACAAGAATAGCGGAAACGGCTGAAACTATTGGTTGGGATGAGTTGTGAAAATTTCCACTCAGAAATTAGTGTCACTGACATATTTCTTGAGTAGGCCTTTCTCCACCCCAAAACCCCAAATGGTGTTTGGTCACAATCTCACGAAGTAGCAATCTGACATTCGTTTTGAGTGCCCAATATTTCACCTTTATTCCTTTCCCATCGTGCCCTAAATAGATGGAGATTTTTGACAATAGATGCAATGAAAAAAGGGTTTTCCCCCCATTTTTATAAGTCAGTTTAGCACGACATAATCATTCAATATTTATCAAATAAATCAATAGATAACATTTATCTATGGCTACGTTATTATATTAACATAATAGGTTAGGAAGAGATGTCAATAGAGCTTACTTTATTCGAAGGATTATCAAACTAGATGCATAATAAAGCTATTATATTGGTAGGAAACAAGCTACCGCAGTTTTTAAAGCCTTCAAAATAAAGAAATTTTGAAAAAACAATTGAAAAAATATTTAATTTATAAAGCCTTTTATAGTGTACAAGAGTTCCTTTCATATCAAGATTGAGCCTCATCTCAACTAATTGATATAGTAATTAATGGTGACTAGTGTATAGGATTGTATATTGTTGATCTGACTTGTCTTATACTCCTTAACTGGAGTCTCCAAGACGTAATCTACAAAAAAATTAATACCACTGTCACTTTTCAGTATCGGTCTAGACTAAGAAGGAGAAGAAAGAGGGGGAAAAGAAGAAGGAGAAAAAGGACAAGCAGATGAAGAGGAAGAGGAAGAAGAAGAAGAATAAGTAGAATAGGGAAGCCCTAATAATATTCAATACGTGAAACTTCGAAAAAAAATTATGACCGAAAACCCTGCGCACACCCTTCATCGGTCCAGATATGCCAATAGGTTCAAACAAACAAACAAACAACAACAACAAACAAACAAACAAATTAACTTTAAGAATAATAATAATGTAATAGGCAAGCCCTAATAATATTCAATAAAAGGAAATCCGAAAAAATTATGTTACTTAAGTTTCGAGAACATAAAAGTTTCGAATACAGAATAACACCATACACCATAGACATAACCATAAACATTAACCATAACCATACACCATAGCATTAGAAAGACCTGAAAACGAAGAGATATGAAGCAATAGAGATTCTCTGAAGAAGGCAAATTTTAAAAGAATAGTAAGTGATAAATGCATGGTGATTACAAGTCAAAAGTTTGTCAGTTTTCAATAATCAATTTAAAAATTGAATGTCAGGAGACAGTCGAAAATAGAAGGGTAGGAGTGAGAGGAATCCTCTCAGAAAGCAAATAAATCTCAATCAGTGAGGCAACTTATACTCGGGACTCTTATGGATTCCATTCTAAACTTTGGTGGGATGCAAAACTTTCAGTCATTATGAGAAAGAAATGCTAAGCGAAGATTAGATTGATGATGCCCTGTGGAAATGGGGGATCTACATTTTAATAAGAATTTCAATATTCAAAGTATTCAACTTTCTTATTCATAATGTAAGATTGATGGTATATAATTTATTTCAATAGCCATCTATTCGATATTATACTAAAAATCGAAATAATATAACAGCGAAGAGCCATGGGGAATCTTATCAGGTGGTATCTGTTCAGTCAGATAGATAAGCTACGAATTCTCCTGTATTAAATTCAGAAGAGGAAGCAGTTTTGGGCTGTAAAGCCTTGATTCCTCTTCATTCTACTGTAATTTAATGATGTACATAGATGATAGATAAATAAATAAATAAACTCCTGATCCCTCTTTGGCCAATTGGATTAGCCAGCAAAAATTTCCTGTTTCTGCTGTAAAATCACTTTTTGGAAGTTCGGAACCCACCTAAAACTGTAGGGACAGTTTCCTATGTGGGCTTCATCCTCCGATAAAAAAAGAAACATATTTGTGTTTTTGTAACTGAAGCCGCGTCTCCACCAACCGAACATGCTCGGCGAACAGTATTCGCTGGAATCAGCTGATGTCACTGAACATTTTTTGGAGTTGGTTTGGTGTGGACGCCTTCTCGAACATTATGATCGGTGTGGTGGTAGTAGTGGCGGAAACCTGTTGTTGGTCGTCAATGTTCGCTCACAGACCGAACATTTCAATTGAACTCACGAACAAGTTTGGTGACCCATATGTTTAAAGTTTGACCATTTTTTGTATTCGCCAACAATGTTCGGCAGACATGTTCGGTTGGTGGAGACGCGGCTTGACATTCAACTGTCAACTGTTAGAAAGCAGCTGAAGATGTTTTCTCTGCATTTCAATTTTATTTGTCAGCACTATTTCTCTCGCTAGTTTATTTATTTACATAGAAGTGTTTCTAGTAGTATTATTTTAGTAGTAGTAGTAGTGTTTTTAGTAGTATTATTTAGTAGAGTTTCTAAGTAGTATAATAGTATTCATGGATAGTCTACCAGTACACTCAATGTAGTACAGCTATGCAAAATACTTAAGTACTCCATATTCTAAAATTTGTAACAAATCAGGAAAATATCTTAATCTATTTACATTTCAATTTTTTTCTTGAAATGTTGTGAGAGAAGCAGTTTCGGGCTCAAAAACATTTTTTTTCATCACAAGTTATTGGGATTTACTTACAACATAACTAATACGATTGTAAAAATTTATACATTCCAGATGACTAAAATGAACATATAATAAATGAATATAAATAAAATTATGGCTTAGAAGATTACAGAATATTCTATTTATAGTTGATATTTTATACTTATCATCTCTTGTCTGAAAATAGACAAAAAACCAACTACCTTATATATTTTTTTAAATTATTCGTTGCATTTATGATGACATATCAATTCTATCTTGTATAAACTTCAATGTTAGTGACAGTCGAACAAGATCTATGAATTTATTTATTTCAATATAAATTATGTCGTACAAACTTGATGTTGTACTCACCTTTATATCAATTTGTTAAGTTAACTAATTCTCTTGCCTCTGATACTGACATATTCACTTGTACTCCTCAAAACTTCTATAATTTTTTCAAGCCCTTGAATTATTCTTAGTAGATGCCTCCTTTTAGATCATATATCATTCTTAAATATTTAATTGTACCATTATTTTTCTCCTATATTAACCTCGATATATTCTCTTTTTTCTCTATTTGATGTTATTACTGTCAATATGTATTATTTTTGCTCAGTTGCAGAGTAATAGGAGTATAAAACTCTGTTCTGCAACTCTTGAAAACGAATAAATAAATAAAATCTCTCTCCAGACTTATTCTAGCTGTATCAGCTGTAGAAATAAAGAAGAAGAGCAAGAAGGGAAATAAGAACAAGGAGGAAAAGAAGAACAAGAATAACAAGTGAATCTCTCAATGATTGATTAATTATGCATTTTATATATATGAAATAAGTTATCGTTATTGATTACTTTGTTCGTTGCTATGAATATGAATAAAATAGTATTATAATATTATTAATTTATATTGACTAATATCATATAAGATTGACAGTCGTGACTTTTCTCTAATCTTTACATTTTTAAATCCAGGGAAATTCCATCTTATAATACATCAGTGAAATGCTGGCTTGAAACAATGATTCATTCACTAACAATACATAGAAGCTTGTTTCAACCTGGAGGCAAAAACCGTACAAAAGTAAATAAGAAGGAATGACGGTTGAACGCTTCACATGCAAATTGGAATTAAGTTTTTATAGTTTTTGGGTGGTCGACAAGCAGACGTCACTGCACTACTCCCACTAATCATTTCGGCTTGTGATAGACAGTGAGAGGGTGGGGGTGGGTGTGGGGAGGGAGAGAGAAAGAGCTGAATAGAGAACTCTCGGTAATGAGACAAGGAGGGAAAAGGGAGAAAGACAATAAGAGGTGGTAGGAGCAGATGATTAAAGAGAAACGAATAGGGAATGGTTAGTAATAAAGTGAGCGAGAAAAGATAAGAAGTAAGAGGAGGAAAAAAGAAGATTTAAGGAAAACACAAAAAGGAAAGCTGAAAAAGGAAAAGAAGGAGAGAAAGTAGTGAACAAAAATACAAAGAAAATGAGAAAGAGAAAAGGAAAGAGATAGTAACGAAAAAGAAAGGAAAGTAAGGAAAACAGGAAGGGAATAAAATGAAGGGAATAATATGCGTGGCATCCCGACACATATTTATATGGTGGGAGCCAAAAATTCAGTATTGCAATACTTTATATTACATTTAAGACTTCATACATACAGTATTTTCTGCAATGTTAAATTTTTTATTGTGAATAAACTCCTCTAGTGGTGCTGTACTCACACCCAGAGAAATAATTACAGTATTTATTTATCTGTGATGATTTCCTTGACGAAATACTTAATGAACAATCTAATATTAAATTTGACACTGTATTTCACTTTTAAATGATGTTTTACTCACATATATTGGAGATGCATATATTGGAGTGGAAAGCATTTCGTCTTCATTTTCGAGAAGCTTCGTCAGCCTTCTTTTCAGGAGTCAAATGCTTTCCTCAAGCATCTCCAATATATGTGAGTAAAACATTATTTAAAATTGAAATACAGTGTCAGTTTCAATATAAGATTGTATTTATTTGAAAAAAAGTATTTTTGAGATGGTATAACGTTTAGCAATGAACGAACTAATTTCTCAACGTTTGATAACTCGTTTTATTAAAGCACACCTTTTGTTTCAGTTCAAGCTAAAGTCTACAGTTCAAAACTCTTTTTTATTCTTATTTTACACAGAAGCATTACATGTGAACGAAGAAAGAAGAGGAGAGAAGGAGAAAGACTCAAAGATAAATTGTGAATTAGAGATAACTCGGACTTTTGCTTTAAAAATATTTACTTTGTTAGTATGTGAGAACCTTGAGTGAAGTTATGTGGACTTGATTCATCAAAATATAACATTTTTCTTTTTATTGGCGAATAATTCTCCCTTATAGCACAAATTAAGGCTGTGCGCAGGGTTTTTGGTCATAATTTTTTTCCGAAGTTCATTGAATTGGATATAATTAAGGTATTGAAATGCTAACTATTGCCATGAGAAATTATTTTTTTCATCAAATATTTTATGGAATATGGGAGTTTAAAGTTGAAATTTTTCGGTTTTTCGGGGCAATTGATCTCCCCTACAAGTTATTTTAAATTGTTGATAATTTTTTATAACTGAAAGACACCTTGGCGAAAAGAATGACACATTTTTTATTTCAATTCAACTTTTGGTTTTTTCAAAATAATTTTTTGAAAAACTGAAATTTTTCGCATGTTTTAAAAAATTTATTTTGAGAAAACTAATTGTTTAATCAGAATGAAAAATATGTCATTTTATTCCTCAATGTGTCTTTCATATGAAAAAAAAATTATCAATAGTTTAAAATAACTTGTAGGGGAGATTAATTGCCCTAAAAAACCGAAAAATTTCAACTTTGAACTCCCATATTTCATAAAATATTTGATGAAAAAAATAATTCATCATGGCAATAGTCAACATTTCAATACCTTAGTAATATCCAATTCAATAAACTTGGAAAAAAAATTATGACCAAAAACCCTGCGCACAGCCTTAAGAAATCTTCCTTCTCACTAATGCTTATAGAAAAGACGATAAAAAGGATGGAGATTCAAGCATTGTAGATTTTTGGCTCAGAATTTTCAAAATTCAAAATTATATTAATATTAAATTAAAATTAATTCAAAATTAAATTAATATTTTTTGGATTGTGATGGTGTTTTGTTAAAAGTAAAATCGAAATTTATATATTTTTTAAAGAGACTCGTGAATTATTGTGCTTCAAGGTGAAATTTTTAGTATGTTATGAAGGGACGGATTCAAAGATCCAGAAGATTCAAAGATCCTCACACGTCAACCGAAGCTTATTGTGGGAAGAGGGGGGCCATGCTAATCTTCTCTGTATCGTTCCAATTTTAGTATATGTACTGCCGAAGCAAGTACACAAAAAATTTTTAGTAAGACAGACCTAACCTAAGATTTCGATTCTAATTGGAAATTTTGTGAAAAGCAGTTTTGGACAATAGGCTGTTGTATTCACATTAATTGTACAGTAGTTTTCATATAACTTGGCAGCGATATGTTGGGTTTGGATGTAGCATGTCCCATCTGCTACACGCTGCCAAGTTATATGAATACTACAATATGTTAGTTAAATGAAGAAATAAATAAAAATAAAAGATGAATCGAACAAGGAATGCGATGTGGAGAAGGAAATTTACGAACAAGAAGGAGAAAAAGAAGGAGAAGACACAAAAGAAATAGTAATAATGGAGAAGACTGGATGAATACGAGAAGAAAACAAGTAACATGTGAGGAAAAGAAGGTAACAGAGTAGTAGAAGCCTAGAAATTAATTTTGAATACCCACCGACTACTGACGAATAGTCGAAAAGGCATAAAAGCGACGTGCAGTTGATGAGTGCGCCCCGGAAACCAAGAACCTCGGCTGTTCTTCATTAAAGATGTCAAGGAAGGCGGTAATGATGTGTGGAATGAGACAAAGACAAAATGAGAGAGTAGATAGTAGGTTGTAATGTAAAAGACAAAGAGGGAATAGAGGAGAGCCACCAGTGTGGCAAGGAGGGTAGAATAGAAGTAGACACCGGTAGTGGGAAGAAATGAGACGAAAGTAGAAAGCAGGAAGATATTGAAGGAAGACGGAAGAAGGGAAAGAGGAAGGATGATGAAGAGGACCAGCTGTTCCCCTCGAAGTAATAATGAATTTGGATGAAGTTAGGGCGAAATAACGAATTGGAATGAGTTGAAAGCGAACAGTGATGCGATGATATCCTGCTTTACTCGTGAGCTATTAACTATTTTTTCTTTCATTTAGTTCCTGACTAATTTTGGTTTCAACAGTCTTGAAAAAGTTTAGTGAAATATTGGGGGTTGTAGGTAGTTTGTCTATTTTCTTAGAAGAAGATTAATTTCAACGTTTTTTTTTTGTTTTTGCAATAATATTATATACATTATGGATGAAGTTCTGCAATGATGGATATATCAACGATATTATTTTTGCAAACTTCAAGCATATTCGGCTTTAAATCTCCAAACAAATTACAAAATTATCCATTTAAACAAAGCATTAATCAAATTATTTCACCATTTCTCCATAATTTCACATTGGATTATACATTTCAGCATCACATAGTTCATTGATTTAATATTATGATGTTGAAGATCCATCTTGTTTCCACTAATATGTAATAAAAACTTAAAAAACACCTTCAAGTTGAAATTAACTCACGTTATGGCGTGACGGCCGTTTCACTCTGTTGTCAAGAGCATCGTCGGACGACCCACAGTACACACTTTGTACTGTGGGTCGTCTGACGATGCTCTTGACAACAGAGTGAAACGGCCGTCACTCCATAACGTGAGTTAATTTGCACTTAAAAGGATTTAATATTAATATCTAATATCAAAACTGACACTGTATTTTCAATTGAATATATGATTTTGTCTCTTACTAAAGATACTGGAGGGATGCATTTCACTTCTAAAGAGAAGCTTCTTCAGCCTCGTCTTCGAAGGCTGACGAAGCTTCTCTTTAGAAGTGAAATGCATCCCTCCAGTATCTCCAGTAAAAGTGAGTAAAAATAATATATTTAATTGAAATACAATATTAATATAATCAACAATTCAATTCCACAAGATCTCACCAAACGATTATTTACTTATTGATCAACTTATTCCCAAATCAGGTATAACTGAGCAACACTATTTATTTTTTTGTAAAATAACAGTTTTTATGAGTTATTGTTACAGGCCGTTAATCGTTACTCTGCCAAGTACTTGGAAACTAAAGTCAAACATAACCTAGTTTAATACTTCCTGCCTGAAGGCGATTCCTTCCATCGCTGACCGACGATACAATCAGCTCGCCAACTTTATTGTTTCCTTTTTTCTACTATTTTTATTCCTATTTCCCTTTTGCTATTTTTCTTTACACTTATTTTTGTGTCTAGAATGAGCCAGTAAAACAATGGCGTCGCTCGTGTAAATGTGCCATTAAATAGTAAATGTGCCATTACCATTTGAATGAAGAAAATTCTCTGTAATGACTTAATTAAGCTTGGAAAAACTTTGACGCGCCCGTAAAACACTTTGGCTTTGTTTAAGTCGGCTTTGAAAAACAATAAAGTTCACACATTTTCTAGGAACACAAGGATTATCTGGAAAATCGTTCAGCATTCTAAGTGAAATGTAATACTGTAGCTTCTTATATTTTAAGAGGTTAATGATCTAACAGATTAATGTTCTTACAGTTTAGTGGACTGATGTGTCAGCAATAATTAATGGAATTTATTTTATACAAAACTATTAGTCTATTAATTGATATCAATAGATTATTACTGAATTTTAGGAGAAAATTTGTTAAACCTTAGTTCTTATCATCATCATTATCATCTTCCTCCTCCTCCTCCTACTCCTCCACCTCCTTCTCCACAAAAAGGCTAAACTTCAGCAATAATAAATTTAATTCATTTCATATTAGTCTATCAAGTTACTTCGGTACTAAATTTCAGGAGAAAACTTGTTGAACCTTATTTCTTATCATACCCCACCTTCTTCTCCACAACCTCCTTTTCCTCCTCTTCATACTCATCCTCCTCCGACACCACCTCCTCCTTCTTCTTCGTCCTCTTCCAACTCCTCCTCATCCTCTTCTATCACCATCACCTCCTTCTTCTTCACCACCATCCTCCTCATCCTCCTCCATCACTTCCTTCTCCTCATCATCCAATGTCACCTCCTTCCCGTACTTCTCCTCATCATTCTCCCCTCCTCCTCCTCCTTCTCCTCGTCCTCGTTTTTTTTTTTATATAGATTATTGAAAATTGTCTCATCACTCACCACAATTCATCTAAGAAAACTTGTATAGAAACAACTATTTTAAATTATCTCTTCTTTTCATCATCCATTACCATTATCATTATCATAATTAATTTCTTTTACAATTCATAGTTTATAATTATTCTTTATTTTCATCTTAATTACATACCAGCTACTTTTATAATAAACTATTTTTATACTGTAACTAGATTCAAATAGAACAACTGTCTCTTAAACTATACTGGTTAAGTGTCAAGAATGGACGAATCCTTGTCCAAGCTTCGCCATTTCATGTACTGTAATTGCATCACTTAGATTGTCATTACTGTAAATTAATATCATACAAATGAGATCATTGTACATAATTCTTTGCACTATAAAAATAGTATTTTCTGAGTTCACTACTGTATAATTATATCTATGTGAAGTTGATAATTTTGATTTTAACCATTCATATGCAAATTTGTAAATTTACAGGAATAAAGAAATATAATCTAATCTAATCTAATCCTCCATTACCCCCTATATTTTCTCAACTTCTTCCTCCTTTTCCACCATCGCCATCCCCTCCTCTTCGTCCTCCACCTCCTTCAATATCATTTCTCTTTCCTTCTCTTCATTCTTCTCCTCCGCTACCTCCATCATCATCTCCTCCTCCTACGCCTCCTCATTCTCCCATCCTTCTTCTTATTCTCCTCCAGCTTCATCACATCCTCTTCTTTCTCCACTTCCTCCTCCTTCTCCACCATCACCTTCTCTTCCTCCTCCACCTTCTTCACCATCCCCTCTCCTTCCTCCTCCTCATTCACTTCCTCTTCTACCTCCACCTCCTCCTTCACCTTCATACTAATTAAATGCTCCACTAAATTCAAATTGTTAAATATTCATTCTTTCTCCCATTATAAAATCAATTTTCGTTTTATAAATAATATTCCTTTTTTTTAAGCAGTCACAATGGAAATTTGTAAATTTACGTAAGTAAAGTAATCTCATCTTATCTTATCCTCCTCCTCCTTCTTAACCTTCTCCTCCTCCTCCTTCTTAACCTTCTCCTTCTCCTCCTCCTCTTCCTCCTCTTCTTCCTCCTCCTCTTCCTCCTCTTCTTCCTCCTCCTCTTCCTCCTCCTCTTCCTCCTCCTATTCCTCCCCCTCTTCCTCCTCCTATCCCTTCACCACCTTCACCTCCTCCTCCTCCTCCTCCTCCTCCTCCTCCTATTCCTTTCACTCCTCCTTCTTCAACCCTCCTCCTCCTCCTACTCCTTCCGCTCCACCTCCTCCTTCCGCTCCACCTCCTCCTCTCAACCTACGAACTTTGTTCCAACAAAAGTTCCAAGCACAACCATCAAAGAAGAAGCAAGAAGCCATCTAAACTGAAAAAGAAACTTCTTGTAGGCCTATACGCTGTTGTTTCAGGCTTGATACGATTAGTTAAAAGATACGACGCCTCCAATGACATGATGAGGTTTATCAGGATTTTGCACCCATCTTCCTTTTAAGGATAAGGAAGCAGTACACGCGAGCGAGAAAGGATTGTTTCTGTCTTCCTTAAGGATAAAGGATATCTCGCTCGGGGCGATTCACTAGAATGGGTGTTCGCCACTGTAACCAACTCAAATAACAAGATCTACTTACGCCCAGATTTTGGGTTTGAACGATCTATTTGCTTAAAGGGAGCTAGCCCACTTTAGCTGAATAGCTAGCTGTAAATTAGCTGATCAAGATTCTGAGACACGCCCCCACTCATCGTATCAGCTCTTCTCAAAGTGATCAAAGTTTTCATTTCTATGGTTTACGTGGACCCAAGTTCTTGATAAGTTGTCAGCCTACTTATAAGTTATAGCTTTGTCAAATTCTGGAATAGGCTTACTTTTGAATAGGTTTGTGAACATACAGTGCTGGGCCTTCACCAAGTTTTGCTG
Source organism: Conomelus anceps (assembly GCA_948455865.1). Lineage (NCBI taxonomy): Eukaryota > Metazoa > Arthropoda > Insecta > Hemiptera > Delphacidae > Conomelus > Conomelus anceps. The sequence continues at coordinate 431,251 of OX418223.1, forward strand.
TTAAATGTTATGAGATTGACTTTATTTGTAGTGGCGATGGTGATACTGTGGAAGACTGCTCGTTTTCTCTACAAAATTCTTTATTTTCTCTCTTCAATCTTGAAATGAAAAGTAAATTATATTTTCCTCACTTATCCAGAATAAGTAGAAAAACATAATATTGTTTTACTTTTTTTGTAGTGGCAATGGTGATATTGAAGAAGATGTCCGGTATATAATGAATAAAATAACTTGAAGTTGTCACAACCAAATTTATTGATAACCGTGAGATACTAGTTTCAGTTGTTACACCATTATCAATCTCGAACAAACTAAAACTAAAGTACAGAGTAGCTTAATGTATACTAAATACAGAATGATACTATAGGCTAAGGAATATGTGAACAATCATACATTTTCAATTGATAATAATTCACAGTTAGGTTAGGTTAGGTTAGTTTACTGTGCAACTATTTCACCTGTTTATAATAAAAGAGATCTCTTTAATTACAATTAAAAATTCATATTATATTATAGCTTCTTTATTTAACTGAATGAAAATTTACTATATATTTATAGTTTGACGGAAGAAGGATAGAAAGTTTTTATTTTAATCGATTTATTTTTGTTAATATACTTTACTTGAGCAAGCATATTCAGCTCCAGCCCAGCTCTATGTTTTATGTTAATCGGAAAAAGATAAGTCTATTTATTTATTTATTCATTTCAAATACATCAGTAAAATGTTTAGTGTGATGATGGTGTCCCATACGGGTTTCTTGTGGCATTTTTTTCTCATTTATTATAATTTTTCATTTATTCAACAGTTTTTTATTCTTTCATAAGTTTTTTGATATTTTTAATTGAACTTTGTTTAATTTTTAATTTATTTGTAGAATTTTGGTTGATGTTGTGGAACTCCATAATAAAAGAATCAAACCCTGTTAAATGTTTTCAATTCCACTTCTTTATTATAACAGCACTGGACCGCGGTTTCGTGGCTTCACCAGTCACATTTTCAACAGTACTAATACATTGTTTATAAAATAATGTTAACTAATCTTCAAAAGTCGATAGTCACTCAAATCGATATTTATGGTATCGATTATAGCATCAAATGTCAAATGTCAATCAATATCAAATGTAAATAAAGGTATAATTAAAGTTACTGATCTTAAATTAAGCCTACATATAATGGGAATTGTTCTTAACATGAAATAAGAAATATATATCTAGTAATAGGTTAACCTCTACATTGTCCTAATTAAACTTAAAATAAAATTCACTCTTTCCTGGGTAATAATATTTTAAACTAATGAAAGTAAAAACATAGAAGATATTGAAATGAAATAGTTGGTATTAATCTTAATTTGAGTAGTAAAGGATAATACAATGAGATAATGGATCTGTTATCAGTTCTAATTCATGGAACTACTACCTGAGTTATCTGAAACTGAACTAACTCAATTTAAATATTAATATTTTAATGAACTAACTCAATTTAAATATCAATTAACTAACTCAGTTTATTTACATTTGATATTGATTGACATTTGATGCTATAATCGATACCATAAATATCGATTTGAGTGACTATCGACTTTTGAAGATTAGTTAACATTATTTTATAAACAATAAATTAGTACTGCTGAAAATGTGACTGGTGAAGCCACGAAACCGCGGTCCAGTGCTGTAATAATAAAGAAGTGGAATTGACAACATTTAACAGGGTTTGATTCTTTTAATTAGTAATTATTTGTGAATTGTATGTATTTTTGAATACATTCTGTGTTATCTTAAATTATTGAGAATTTTAAATGCTGTAAGGAATTGTTCAATTAAAGAAATTCAAATTTAATCATTTGAATATAATTGCAAAATTACAGTTACATCAAATTTCCAATTTTGATTTCTTATAGACTACCATCTAGGAAGAACAAGGAGAAAATGATGAAGCAGAGAAAAGAAGAAGAAGGAGGTGGTAAAAAAGGAGAAAAAGAATGTTGAAGGAAAAAAGAAGGCACCCAAACATCATAAAAACAGGATTTTAATTAATTAAATCTAACTAACTGTACAAATTAAGGGTGTTTCTATTTAATCAAAGTGACGTCTAACGATTTATAGCCTACTTGTCCGACGAGGTGATATTATGAATGGTGGATCTACAATTTAAGTGGGTTCCGAACGGCCAGGTGAGTGGTAAAAAAGATGATAACGTCATTTTATGCTGCCAAACGTATTCGTGAGAGCTCACGACGCGCAGCGAGCTCTTACTTTATTTTATCTACTATTTTATTTATTCATATTTTTTATTTTGTGTTTTCCTTCAATTACAACCAATCCTCAACAATATGTTATTTGATATTAACCAAAATCTTGACGTACATGATTATAATACAAGAAGCCGAGGAGATTATCACTTGGTGAGTCACAATAGTAGCTTATTCAAACAAAAACCTAGTTATATTGGTAGGAAACTCTACAATAAGCTACCGTAGTTTTTAAAGAGTATTGAAAATATAGAAATATTTAAAAAACAATTGAAAAATATTTAGTTGATAAAGCTTTTTATAGTGTACAAGAGTTCCTTTCACATTAAAATTAAGCCTCACCTCAACTAATTGATATAGTAATTATGGTATCTAGTGTATATGACTAGTGTAAATCTGACTTGTCTTATACTCCTTAACTGGAGTCTCCAAGACGTAATCTACAAAAAAAAAAAATTGTGATGACATCGTCTTTTTTCGTCCTCCACTTCTTTACTTTATCAACATTCCAATCAATTCCATCATTTCCAATCAATCAAATCAATAAATCTTCAGCCTTTTGTTCACTTGAAACACATAAATCACTTTTGAACAACATCTTCACCAAGAAATATTATTCAGAATGTTATCGAATTCGTAATGGTCGAAACATAATTTTTTGCGTGTTTTCGCACGCGAGTACGACATGACACCGCGTGAATTCTCGGTGAATTATTCACCCACAGTGAATAATTCACTATCATAAAGCATAAGTGGCAAGATTTATTGGAGATAGTGGCAGTGCTTGGCCTACTAATGAGCTAAGGCTGAATGGCAGGTCTATGGTGGTAGACACAAACACAAACACACATGTTGCTTCCATGTATCAATTTATTATGACTTTAATGAATAATTCATGCATCACTCACCTCAAGGCAGGAAATTTGAGATCCGTTCTAGCTCTGACCCTCATGACCCCCCCCCCCCCCCACTTGCATTCAGAAAGATTTAATGTCTATGGTCAACCAGGGCTTCTCCATAGAAATGTGGAAAAATATTATTTCAGGACTCATTTGTCATGCTTGCAACTCTTTTGTGAGATATCCTAGTGGCTTTCTCTATAGTTTGTGGATGTTATATTGCAAGATGTGTATTGCTCAACATTTTGATACCAACAGTGACGTAATTGTATCCATACACCACTAGTAATACCAGTTAATTAATATAATTAATGATAGTATTTGATTAAAATAAAATCATTTAACTTTTAAGGTGAATTTAACGACTTGCCGTCAAATTTTATTAAAAATAAGTACTATTTCACTTACTTTGTAGGCCAAACGTTTCAATTATTTTGTGAAATATGGGGATTCGAAGTTGAAATTTTTCGGTTTTTGGGGACAATTGATCTCACCTATGAATGATTTTGAACATATTTCACATAATAATTGTTTCTGGATTTCTTGTTCCATGACGAACTGCGTTGTTAATATTAACTTTTCAAGTGTATTCAACGACTTGCAGTCACATTTTTGCCTTGAAGATTGGTTTCAACAACTCGAAAACGTTTGGCCTACAAAGTGAAATACTACTTATTTTTAATACAATTTGACTGCAAGTCGTTAAATTCACTTGAAAAGTTAATATTAACAGCGCAGTTCGTCATGGAACAAGAAATCCAGGAATTTAAAATCATTTATTGCACACAAACCAAATACAAATTTAATTATAAACTATAATAGTATATACAATTTTACATACAAAAAGAGATACATGGTTATATTGTCTCTTTGCCTATGGCTAGCTAAAAACCTATTCGCCTGTTGCATTTTTATATATCATATCTTTTTTCGAAGTACAGTGTTTTTGGTGATAATTTTTTTCGAAGTTTCTTATATTAAATCCAACCTAACATTTGATGCTTTGAAATTTCAATTCAAAAACTCCAATTGTATTATCCAGAAAATACAACAATTCACAACAAATACTAAATTCCTATACATTCTATTACAAAAATCCAACTTCTAAAATAAAATTCTATTTAAAATAAATACAAAAACATTTAACTGGATAACAAAATCCCAAAGGTTACAGAACCTGTTAGGGTAAGAGGGGGGAAAAACAATAAAAAATAGAAAAAAAACAAAGAAAAATGAAATAAAATTAAATATAAAAACATCAAAGAAATACTCCTGAATCAGCTGAGGCTCCCAATTTTAGACTTAAAAGCCGCATCTAGAATAAGCTAACAACTTTTAACTGCAAACAGAATTCCACTTAGTAGGTATTAATGAGAGTTCTGCGTACCCTATGGGAGCAGGGGGGCGTGGCCACCCCCCTTCCCCCTCCCCCAGGTCAGACATTTTGTAAACACCCACCCCTTCCCCCCTGTCGCAGTCAGCCATTTTGTTTTTAAGGTCACATACCCCCTTCCCTATGTGCCCCCACTCTATTCCCAATAGATTAAAGGGGGACCCCCCGCAAGCACCAATGAGAGAGGACCTATCCCCCTGACCCCACCTCTCACAGAAGGTTCCCAATAAATATAGAACATACAGCTTTATATCTATATATACATGCTTGCAATTGTATATCTATATATACCTGCTTGCAATTACTATATCTATATTTGCTCTTATCCGTAACCCCCCGCCCCCGCCCCCCGCTTTAGCTATTAATTGCATCTGCACACTTGCCACCTCCTGCTGTGATTCTCAAAGCCCTCTCTCTCTCTTTCGCACGTGCAGTGTTAATATACCCCCCTGCCCCCCAGCCCCGGACAGTGCTTCAGATATTAATAACACTTCCGCCCCCCTGCTGTGAAAAAAAACTATTTCATAACGTTTAAAAGCAGAGCACGTGCACAAGTTTTATGTAGATTTTTTTATATGACTCATTAAGCTGTGGAATAATAATCCTCTCACTCTTTCTTTCTATTTCTACAATACCCCATGCTGTTTGCTCAAATAATCCGACCCCCACTTTCTCTCTCAGGTCATTAACCTTTGCATGAATAATCCTGTCTGTGTGAGAGAGAGAGGCTTTCTCTCTCACTCTCTCTCAGCTCATTTGAAGGTCACAAACATGTTTTAACCTGTCTGTGTGTGAGAGAGAGGCTTTCTCTCTCACTCTCTCAGCTCATTCATTAGCCTCGGTTGAAAATTCAAATATGCTTTGCAATAATATTAAACTCATCTATAGCTATACCAATAAGTAAACTGAATGACCAAAACATGGCATTATTGAATCACGTGCACTACCTTTTGAATCTCGTGCACATGCACTCTCGATGTGAGGTGTGCAAGTGAAACTGGATCCTCCAATAGATTCATAGGCACCTGCTATTAGTAACATGGTTTCTAGGCAAACCCAACACACATAATTGCGTTTAGCATCATTAAATGTTGTTAGACACAAATAGGTGTAGAATGCTGGTGTACTTTTCAGGTCATTAACCTTTGCATGAATGCACATGCCACGTTCTGTTGGTTTCCCCCTCATGATTAAAATTTTTTACATTTTTTATCCGCTAAATCATATAGAGCATCCCAAAGTTCGTTTGTATCTGAAATAATTTGTATTGGGGAATCGTTAGAACACCCATAGTGCAAATGACCCTCCTCACTTATAACTATATCTAGGAGATCATATATTTCAGATAAAATAGGATAGCAGAAATTCTCAGTTTTTGTTGCAGACAAAGTTCCATCATCTGCCTCGGTTGAAAATTTAATATTCTTTGCAATAATATCAAACTCACTTACTGAAATAGCCATCAGTAAACGGGATAGTTTTTTAAATTTTGTATAGCTATAGCATCGCATCCTTCCTCTATGATAGTTAAACACATACTGAATGACCGGCGGTTTGTTAGTTAGAAAAAAGCCTCCAAAGGAACGTCAACCTCACCGCCTTATTGGAGGTCGCTCTTTTTTTATTTGGGTAAAAAGAGGTTCACACAGGGCTAGGTCACATAAACCTGTGCTATGGAGAAAAACCCATTGTAAAAATTTACATTTCTTTCAACTCTACTTGTCCGTTCTCATGTTCGCATATTAATACGAATTTTCTCTTGTTAAAATCTGTTCTCATTATTTAATACGCTTTTAAATTTATCACATAGTAATAAATCGAAATAAGAGTCTCCCTCACTGTCGGGATCGTAGAGATTTAGTATCACTCTGCCTGTACCATAAATTATTGCGCTTTCAACGGTTAGATATGAACCGAGAGGTACTGATTCTAGAGGCAACACCTCACGCGCCAAAGCGTTGAATGCAGCCATGTTGAAACGACTCATCTTTCCTAATGATTCAAGTTTCTCAATTTCACTCCTTTTATGCATTCTCCCCACCGCTGTTTGCGCAAGCGCAGTTTGTAGCTTCTTCCTCAATTTGTAATAATTTTTTAACGCAAAGCCTATGCGGTCTGTACCAGGATAAATAATGGTTAATATCACTCAAATTTACAGTGTTTAAAAAAATTTGTTTCAACTGTCTCGCAAGTCCAATGTTTTCACGAGTAGAATTTCTAATGGCATCCTCACACAAATCAAACCACTGCAGATATTCTCGTAATTTGTTCTCTAATTCTTTATCCGCACACATCCACTTCTGAGGATCCATTATCTACAACTAATTATTTATACAGCGGGATTAATACCGAAAAATTGATAGGTTTCCTACTAACGCCCACGCTACAAATTCTCACTTTGTGTGATTCCAACTCATAACCACAGTAAACGCATACGACCTTTTTTCCATCATAGTAAAATCCTTGTCTCGCATAATTTCTTTTGCTTGTTCTACTATAAAAAGCACAATTCCTCATACTTTTCATTCGATTATTTTCACAAGTATAATCCCCCTCCTCTCCTATCTTTGGAAGCATGTTAGATGTTAATAGTTGCAAATAATGTTGTGCACTTATTAGAGCGCACCTCCCACCTTCTACATTTTTGTGTATGTTACAAACCTCAAAACACCACGTATCTTTAAACTTTGTGAAATTAGGTTTCGCGTAATATTCCGGTATGTTACGTACATCATTATGATACTTTTTCAAAAATGCCGCTTTTTCTGTTCCCTTTGTAAAAATGCAATCATACGCGCCGAGATATCCTCTCATCAATGAATCTGTAAACTCCATCTCCCCCTCATCCCATAATATTTTATGATAATGTTGTTCTAACCAGGTAGCCTCGCGAAACATTTTCCAGCTCAAAGTAGATTTCGGAAAAGGAGGTTTAAAGTGTAGTACCACATAATTACCAGCCCGATCAACCAGCGCGAATTCTTTTAAAATTATTTGATTATTATCTCCCTTAAACCAGTGTAGATCCGCAACGGCAAAATTCTTCTTCTTCTTTTCTTCCATCTCACACTGTATTCCCACTGTACGTGTTTTTCCCTCTTCACTAGCCTCAAAATCTCCAATCGCCTCTTGAAACAGCGAAGAAGTGGACATGTTGCTCTCTCACACACGCCCACACGAATGATAAATTATTTTTTACATTTCACCTTTTAAACATACCCCTACCGGCAATTTATTGTACTTCTCTAACTAATGAGGTTAAAGGTGTGTATTCCATTATTGAATCACTTATAAGAATACAATATGCCGAAGTCGAGTTTGGTAGTTCTTTACTAAATTCCATATCTAATCTTATATCTGTGGATGTTTTCAAATGATCAGATTGGTGTGAACAGTCAATCACAATTATTGGTGATTTTTCGCAAAACGCTCTAAAATCAATTGCGTTCCCATGTTCTGCATTTATAGTGCGATTATAGTAACTCGGCACGAAATCTAAAAACATACGGTACATTATCTGCTTATTCCCCAACAAATTATCATAGGGATAATATTGACTGTTTAGAAATAATTTAACGTTATACAACTCGCACGAATCAAAATCAGACATTGATTTATTAATAGCATTTTTCCGAGCCGTTTGAAAGGCTAAAATTACATAGCGTGGAACATCTAAATGCGATGATGTTTTTATCGCCCACGAATGAATTCTCGATGTCGCCATGTTTGGAAATTCGTGAATCTCCCATCTTCTAAACGCAAGTTTTAAAGGGCGATCAGAATCGAGTAATTTCAAAAATTTCAACCTTACGTGATCTTCCAAATGGATGTACGGAATTTTCCACTGTAGTTTATCAATTGTTAAAGAAACATTTGTTCCTGTAGCCGATTCAACGCAGTTTAGATCCGACGCACTTCTCAATAATACAAGCTCTTGTTTCAAGTTTAAAATTATTCGTTGAAAATCTTCGAAAAATGGTAACAAAAGTTTCAGCGGTACGCAAAAAATGAATTTATTATCCGTCAACTTATATCCATCTCTATCAAATCCTGCCAATTGGTATGTATTTGTATCGAAAACATTTTTCAAAAGCAATCCTTTAATTGTAGACGTAATTCCGACAAGTCTCGATTTCGCTACTTGCTGTCCCGCCAATTCATAACGTATCTCATCAAACAGATGGCCTACCACGTTGCTGACAAGTTTATATTCGGCATGCACTGGCGGATCCTCGGGTTTCGCACCAGGCTTTGTACATTTAACACTCCCCTCAATAAATAGAAAGGATTTACAAGGCAGTGTGTATATATCCTGCTGATTTACAGGAAGCCTTACTTCATCCGAATTACCTAGTTTCTGTCCAGAATATGTTGTGTGCGTGTGAAATTCGTACTTAGTAATATCAGAGTAAAATTGAATTTGACTATCGACATCTAGAATTTCACTTATTGCGGCTCCCGACATTTTTCCAATTAACTATAAATCCCAATTTTTCTAGTATTCTCGCTTTTTTAGCTGTTAATCTGTTTTTCGGCGTTAACATAGGTGTTAACGCTACTGAGCTTAAACTCCTACTGACGCTTTCTCTGTTCTCATCTCGACGCTTAGGTACGGCATTGAATACAATAAAACCCATCTTCTAACTTTTCTCACGAATATGTAACCTCACAGTTATACTATCCCCTCGAAAATCGATAAGTGATCCGTCTTGATCGGTTACCGTCACATTAATAAACTGAATTCTGCGCGTATTGAGAGGTACATATATAATTTCTGCGGGCGTTTCATTAATCAAATAACCGGGCGGTACCCTCGGCAGAAATTTGTAAATAATATGCTTTTCATCTCCGTTAGCAAAGCTTCCACATGCTAAATTACATGACACCACGATTGTATTAATATGACTGATCGAGACTAAATGATTTGAATAATGCCATGTATTTGCTTCGAGTAGAAGTTTATCAAACCCAAGTGTCTTACCAATTGAATCGTCAAAAGTTAAATCTACTGGTTTATCGGAATAAATTCCAACTTTCATAGTGTTATTATTCGGTTGTATAACAAGACTCTCATCGCTCAAGTTCAATTTCAACTTTATAGCGCTTATTATATTATCAATTTCGTACGATCCTGTATCAAGATTCACCAGTATATCTCCATATTTAAAACTGGAATTTTTCCCCCTTATTATATTCGGTATACTATTAAACGTCCACAAGTTAACCAATCCAATTTCCCATTCGCGATTTTTATCCAATTCCAGAGCGTGGTTTAAATTCTCATATAGATTACTTGTTTTTGAGGTTAGTGTAATAACAGCCATCACTCACTCAGCTAATGCTTCCAACACAAGCGTAAAATTACAACTGGTTAGCAAGAAACAAAATCACTAGGTGCCCACAAATGTCTGTGTTTACCCGCTGCAATTGGTTGGTATTATAGAATATTTTTACATTATTTTCTTTTTCCCAATATTTTGCCAATTCGCGTGGCGGTTGCAAGTCACCGATCGGATCAAAATAATACACATTTTTTCCTCGTTTAATATATGCAGTCCAATGTGTTCCCATTCCAATCTGTTTGTCTAAATTAACAATTGCGAGCTCATTATTTCGAATTTTACTCGGAAGTGTATCAATCATATATATGCCCCTTAGTGGAATATCTAATAATTTGCACCATTTTATCAGGTCATAGTTTGACAGCGGGCCGTTCATCTTTGCGTTTTTCTCTGTCTTTTCCTCTGCTTTTTTCCTCCTTGCTTCTTTTTAACCTTAGGAAATAGTGTTACACCGTATTGGGTGGGAGGTACTAGTATTCTTCCGCCTGTTGGATATGGTTTCAGATAAAAACCGCGACCAGCAATATGATTTTTTAACCTATTGATCGCCTTTTGCCTAATACTATCACTATGTGTTTTTCTAACTCCCCTCGTTTTTCGTTTTCTCAAACCGCCACCAAATGCGGATTTCGCTTTCATAATGTTTGTAACAAGATAAGAATATGCCCTCTCAGATAACCCCGTTTTTGGGTCCTTGAAAATTTCCCAAGCTCCATCTGCCAAGTGCCTGTCAGCCTCCGCCCGCGTCTTGTTATCAGACGCTCAGGAGTAAACTATGTCGTGCGTCTTACATAAATCATCAAGACGGTTTATTCCTTTATCTCCACGTGCTAACCTCGACCTTAACCTCGTTCCTGGACCGCAGAAATTATACCCATCTAGGTGGGCTTCTACAGGTAATAAGTCAACCCCCCTATTTATCACTGTACCCAAAATATTCCCAATTTTTGATAAAATACCTCTACCACGCTTACAAACAGTGCAGCGCTTTTCCTTAACAGTGTTCATCCTTTAAAGGTTAAACATAAACTGAACTGTAATTACTACTACTACTACATAATTGATTAGTTTTCTTCAAAAGAAAATTCGATTTTTCATTAAAAGTGTCGGCACAATTTGCAAGAACGCTATAGTATTTGTAGAAATTACAAACTGTTTCTCGCTCATCAACCATAAATTTATACCAATGTATCAACCCAATTTCAAAGGAAATTGGTGTTTTATAATATGAATTAACGCAAGATTTAATATTGAATAAAGTATGGTTTCTCAGTGAAGTTGACGATCCAAAGGAATTGAAAAGAAATTGCGTATCATTTCGTTTCTCATGCAGATTGCACGATTTATCTTTATTTAAAAGTAGTATGGTGTTTAGACAGCATAATAGAAATATAAATAGTACTATCGTTTTCCACACGTGCCGCATCGCCAAAGCACATTCCATGTTGACAGATGCAAACATACTGATAAAAATAGAACACCGTGTTGAGGGGGAGAAGCGAGCGCGTGCCAGCGAGAGCTTCCTGCGAGCTTCCTTCTTTTAGGTGCTCACCTACTCCAAAGAGGAATGCTCATCGCATCCCGCAATCCTTTTTTAGCTAGCCGCGCACACCGCTAAAAGATCATTCGCGTTTTGAACGTCATAGTTATCGGATCAAAAAAGTGCGATCATCTTTATCAGTTTGAAAGCGTCACAACAGTTTGAACTTTAGCTATCCGCGCACAGCGATAAAAGAGCATTTGCGTTTTTGAACGGCACAACAAGAAGAGTGATCATTTTGAAAGCATCACATCAGTTTGAAACAAAGGTGAGCAATAATAATTCAAATCTTTATTTACATTAATCAATTATAACAAACTCGAAATAAAGCCACAAAATAATCAAACTCATAAAAATTATCTTCAACCCAATCACGCATTTTTACAAGTTTTTGGGTAAATACTGTTAGTGCAAAAAATCTTGCATATTAAATTGGAGCAATTGTAATAGAAATAGTAATTGTTCAATAATATTTACAATAAATCTTCTCACACCTGATTAATGCAGACGACATCTCCATAATCTGATAATAAGTGTGCATAATCCAAATTTTTAAACATCAATCTGATCCATTTTCCCTATTTTGTATGTTTCAGTTCCAACTAGAGGTGTTTCAAGTCTACAACAGAGCGCAAGTGATTCCTCGGCTTCCTTCTCGTGCAGGTTTGTTTACTTTTTTAATTAATTCTCCTCCTCCTCCTCCTTCTCCTTCTCCTCCTCCTTCTCCTCCTTCTCCTCCTTCTCCTCCTTCTCCTTCTCCTTCTCCTTCTCCTCCTCCTTCTCCTCCTCCTTCTCCTTCTCCTCCTTCTCCTCCTCCTTCTCCTCCTCCTTCTCCTTCTCCTTCTCCTCCTCCTTCTCCTCCTTCCCCTTTAAGACTGTTCTTATTATATATACAAAACGATGCATGACACAGTTTTTTCGAATCTGCAATAATTACTTTACAATATACACATTGCAAATAACCCGTTTTATGTAGAAAAAATCCATTACTCGCGAAATATTCAGCATTTCTTTTAAAAACCAATATCCTCTTATTAAATGAGTTTGACCAGTGAGGCATTGATCTTTGATAAAATGTCTTTATTCGCTGGTCGTAATCCCGAAGATTATTAAAATTTTCATTCTCGATAGAAATATTATGCATTCTCCTCCACCCACAATTCGGACTATGTTTTTCATGTTCTTTTTCGGGATCATCTGTTATTAGCCATTTTTCCAAACCAACTAAACAAAACACGCACTGCACTGAGTCTGGTGGCGTCTTGAATACAAATCCCAGTTTAGCTAAATGTTTAGGCGATAAAAGGGGAGATTCGAATTTTTTCTATCTCTCATCAAAACTTAATAACCTCAATCTTTCGTACATTAAAACGTGTGATTGATCCATAGTGTGCCGATCAACTTCTAATCCACTACTAACTTGTTTGTTTTAGATCAGTTGTACCAGCGGAGTGTAAGAGAGCACACATCTGAGTGAGAGGATACATCTGAGAGAGAGCGCACATCTGAGAGAGAGCACACATCTGAGAGAGAGAGCACACATCTGAGAGAGAGAGAGTTCATCATTTGCCATCACCCTTTTACAATGTAAGTAGCGATTATTGACTGCGCATTATTTTGAATTATTTTTCTCGGTAGAAACTATTATTCTGCAGAAATCACACTGCATGCGAGTATCTCCATTCAACTAATTCTGCTGCCGATTGTTGTACATTGGAGGAGTAAACTTACGTTCAGTATTCCTACTTAGTTTTACCAGCACACTTGAGTGTTTGAAATAATTTACAATTTTTCCCACACCGAAATCTTCTGGACGAATTACACAAAAATTTATCAATTTTGTTGTTACACATATTAAATGTATGATAGACGCCATTACACGATTCGTGATGGTTATCTGCAATATGTAATTGCATTATTCGATAAAAACAAGTATCTGAATTACATTCTCCAATAAATTGGTGTAATGGTTCATTGAGTGCAGGATTTATACACATGCAATAGTGTCCATATTCTCTTCCATAGCACTCATAGCGGTGGAAGCGTAATTTATGTATTAATTGTTTTTCGAACGAGGATTTATTTTTAATAAACTTTTCTTCTTCCTCGTCTACCGCCACGTTTATATCCATAGATATAATCTGTTTCACACTCATAATCTTTTTTAACCTTTCAGTTGGAGAACACAGTGGAATCGCTTCCTTTGAAAGTCAATCATTCGTAATTTAGAATAGTCCGTGGTGATCAACTTCTAATCTGCTACTAACTTTTTTGTTTTAGAGAGAGAGAGAGAGAGAGCACTAATTCGTCAAAATGCGGTATACAATCGAGGATCTGTGTGGATTGAACAATAACGCGATACGTCACCGTATAACCTATCTAGACGAGGAGCTGGACGTGGAATCGACTTTGGAATCTACAAAACCCATAGTATTGAACCAGATCGTCGAGGAGTCAGACCGTTTCCACGGAAATGTGAAATGGTTTTTAGTGTTAAATATTATATTACAAAAATTGATTGTTTTGCCCGTGGAAAGTGAACAAATTTCGAGTACTGTAAACTTTCACAGCTACTCGGCAATATGTGTGAATGTTCGTGAAAATTTAGATGAATTGAACAAGTACTATGAATTAGCTATTAAGAAAATTTTAAATTCTTTCCAGAATTTTACAAAATTTGGTAGTGGGTGGGTTTTGAGTAGAATACATTCTTTAGATTTAAACATAATTCGGTATAATCCTATGTACACATCCTCATCTTCCTTTGTAGAGACTCCCGATTTTATTAAGAAAAAGAAATGCATAATTAACATAAAAAATTTCAATGACGAGAAATGCCTTTTGTGGTCAATTTTATCTTTTTTTCATTACCGGCGTGATAACATGAGTGTTGAATATTTGAGCAAGTTTGCTCACACAGTCAACACAAACGGGGTCAACTTCCCAGCCACCATGAGAGATGTTAGGAAAATTGAAATTTTGAATCCCAACATATCTATTAATGTAATTGCGTACGACGATGATGGAAAGAAATTCTATCCCTACAGATGTAGTATATATAGGCAACGCAGACATCAGGTGAATCTTTTGCTTTTAACAACTAAAACCGCACCACATAAATCACATTTTTGCTTGATCAATACCGCAAACGGAAAGAATGGTTTATTGCGTCTTTTGAGTCATTTATCAAAACATAATGGGGAGCTGCACATATGCGAATTTTGTTTCCATCGTTTCACAACTGACAAAATGGTAAATAGAGATGGAAAACAAAATTTGGAAAGGCATCAAGAGCTTTGTTCAAAGTTCGCGGCGCAAAGAACGGTGCTACCCAAAGAAGGTGATGTAATCAAATTTACAAACTATACTTATACACTTAAACCTAAATATGTAATTTACGCCGATTTTGAATCGTTTATTTTACCAATTAAAAGCGGAGAAGAGGGGAAAGAAGAAGCTGATGCTTCAGACCCTGTTACTAGTAGCTTCACAAAAAAGACACGTGAGCATGTTGCGTGCGGGTATTGCTTTGTAGTGTTAAATATACATGGTGAAATTTGTCATGGACCCATTCTTTATCGCGCGCGAAATGAAAGTGAAAAAATTATTAAAAAATTTGTTGATGATGTAACAGATTTGGGTGAAATGCTTTATAATGATATGAAACGCGAAATACCGATGATTCCATTAAATGAGCGTGAACAACAAGTATTTGATGATGCAAAACAATGTGGTTTATGTGGGAAGGATTTCTTGATTGGTGAGGTGAGATGCAAACACCACTCGCACGAATCAGGCGAATTTATTTGTGCAGCTCACCAAGCCTGTAATTTAAATGCTAAATCACCCGATTTTATTCCATGTTATATACATAATTTCGCAGGGTACGATTCCCATTTTATTGTGCAAGCTTTGGGGAAATGCAAAAGAAAAATACATTGCATCGCCAATTCCTCTGAAAAATTTATGACGATTAGTATTGGTAAAATTAGGTTTTTAGATAGTTTTAAGTTCATGAATGCTTCATTAGATTCACTTGTAAAAAATTTGTCAGAAAGTACTGAATTGGAAACGAAATTTAAAAGGATGTACACTGTATTCAGAACACCTGAACAGCACCAGCTTTTAATCAAAAAGGGTGTGTATCCATACACTTATTTTGATTGTGCTGAAAAGTTCAATGAAACGTGTCTTCCTCCCATAGAAGCATTCCACAATGATTTGAACGATTCACCATTGGATCCTGCTGAATATGAACATGCACAGAAGGTGTGGAAAGCGTGTAATATTTCCTCTCTTGGCGAATATCACGATCTATACCTTCTAACGGATGTTCTGCTTTTGGCCGATGTTTTTGAGGATATGCGCTCATCATTATTCGACAAATATGGATTGGATGCTATCCACTTTCTCTCATTGGCACATTTCTCATGGAATTGCATGCTAAAATACACACAGGTGGAGCTTGGTTTGATTCGGGACATTGATATTCATCTTATGATTGAGGGTGCAGTGAGAGGAGGATTATCGGTCATTCCGCATAGGTTCGCTGAAGCGAACAACCCATATATGTCGAATTATGATGAGAGTAAACCTACTAATTACCTTGTTTACCTGGATGCCAACAATTTATATGGATACGCAATGTGTGAACCTCTCCCGAGCGGAAATTTTAAATTTTTGAATGAGAATGAAATCGCACAAGTAGATTTTTTAAACTTGAGTGCCGATTCAGAAATTGGCTACATTCTGGAGGTTGATATGCAGTATCCACAATACTTACACGATTCTCACAATCAGTTTCCTCTTGCCCCCACAAAAGAAGCAGCCCCCCTTCACCTGATGTCTGAATATCAAAAACACGATTCACAAAAATCATCAACAAAACTCCTTGCAACACTTTATGATAGAACAAAATATGTAATTCATTATCGCAATCTCCAGCTTTACACTCAGTTGGGTATGCGTTTAACGAAGATTCATAGGGTAATTAGTTTTACACAGTCCCGTTGGCTACAACCTTACATTCAATTCAATACGGAATGTAGGCGAAATGCCAGGAATAAATTTGAAGTTCAGAACTTTAAAAATTTATCGAATATAATATACGGAAAATCTCTCCAGGGTAATCGACACCATTGCACCGTAAATCTCATAACAGATGAGAGAAAATTGGATAAATATGTTTCCAGGCCATTGTGTAAATGCTGGGTGATTTTTGATGAAAATGTAATTGGGGTGTTTTCAAGAAAATCTGAAATATGCTTGAACAAACCAATTTATGCGGGTTTCACCATTTTGGAATTGAGTAAACACCTAATGTTTGATTTCCACTACAACAAAATTTTGAACATATATCGTCCTGAAAATGTGAATCTATTAATGTCGGATACAGATAGTCTTTTCTATGAAATAAAAACTGAGGATGTGTACCAGGATATTAGGAATAATTTGACGTGGTTTGACACATCTGATTACCCAACCACTCACAAATGTTATAGTCTTGTAAATAAAAAAGTGGTTGGGAAATTTAAAGATGAGACAAATTCAAAAATTATCACACATTTTGCTGGCTTACGGCCCAAAATGTATAGTTTTAAATATGTAGATGATGAGAATGAATTGTATAAAAACGTAGCTAAGGGTGTAAAGAAATCTGTTAAAGATCGCTGTCTAACATATGATTTGTACAAAAAATGTTTATTCGAAAGAACTTCGCATTATGAGCGATTTAATATGATAAGGAGCTATTCGCACAAGATTTATCAAATAGAATGTGCAAAAACGGCGCTCTCATGCTATGATGATAAAAGATACATCATGCCCAATTCGGTTGACACCTTGGCATGGGGTCATTATAGAATCCCCCAAGTTGAAGAAGGAGAAGAAAAAGGAGAAGAAGAAGAAGAAGAAGTAGTAGAAGAAGAACCTTCCTCTCAAAGTGTGAGGCGGTGAGTGAGGAGAGGAGAAGTGAGGCGTGCTGCTTCACAAAAAGAGGGTGGCTAAAAATAGATTACCCACGCGACGCGTGGACGCGTGCCGAGGCAGTTGAGATACAATCGCGCGTGTGTGATGTCGACAAAAATGAATGAACTTAGACATAGATCAGCACAAGAATTGCATTCTGTTCCAAGAGTATATTTTAATAGGAGAAAATATGAGATTAAAAGTGAGGTGGATCTGCTTCAGGCAGATTTAATTGATATGAGCTCGCTGGCGAGAGATAATTCAAATTTTACTTTTATTTTAGCTGTAATTAACTGTTTTTCTAAATATGCTTATTGTGTGCCAATAAAATCCAAAAGTGCCGGCTCTGTGTATGCTGCACTTGAACCAATTATTCGTAAAAATAAAAATGTTAAATTTTTTCAGACAGACCAAGGTACCGAATTTTTTAATACAAAAGTAAAAGCATTATTGGATAGGTATAATATTAAACATTACCATGTTTTTAGTGAGAAAAAAGCTGCAATAGTTGAACGTTTTATTAGAACTATTAAATCAAAAATCTATAAATATTTAACGCAGCATGGAACAAAACGATGGGTGGGAGCATTACCAACAATGGTTAAAGAGTATAATAATGCTTTCCACAGAACAATTCAAATGCGGCCATCTGATGTTCGCAAAAAACATCGAAATCATATAATAGCATCGCTTAATAAGGCGGCCAATGAGAACTTGCGTTTGAAATCTAAACGAATAAAACCGAAATTTAAATTGGGCGATGTTGTACGCATTAGTAAGTACAGACAGGTTTTCGACAAATCGTATAATATTAATTGGAGTGGGGAATTATTTATAATTCATTCAGTCTATCCGACTAAGCCACCTACTTACATCTTGCGTGATTTGAAAGGGGAAATAATTTCTGGCCGTTTCTACGAAGAAGAAATGAAAAAAACAAAGCTGGATGAGGAGGAGCAGAAAGTTTATTTAGTAGAGAAAATTATAAGGAAAAATAAAGATAAAATATTGGTTAAATGGTTAGGTTTCAGCGAACCTACATGGATCGAGAGAAAGAATTTACTAGGTTAAGAACTGTATTGTAAATACTATGTATTATATTGTAAATACTATGTATTATATTGTAAATAAGCGAAATGTTGTATATTGGAAAAGAACTGAAAAATATTATCAATAAATTGATATAATATGTTGAAGCATGTGTTTTATTCAGTTATCCATTGACTATCATAGTGATACAATGGTAAAGGATACGACCATACCCATCATCAATTTTGATGAGGTTATTACAGGTAAACCGAACATTGGCAAGAGTAAAAATGGTAGTTTATTACCGCATAATGCACGCATTATCCTGATTGGAAGATCCAACAGTGGTAAGACAAATACGTTATTGAATTTGATTTTCAATAAAAACGGATTGAAATTTAAACATTTATACTTATTTAGCGACTCTCTGTATCAGGATAAATATAAGTTTTTGAAAAAGGTGTTTTCAAAGATAAAATGTGTAAGCTTTTACATGTCAGACAATACTGATATGATAAAGCATCCCAACAAAGTTGAGAGAAACTCTCTTGTCATTTTTGATGATTTACAATTAAGCAATGTACCTCAAATTCGTAATTACTTTACAATGGGTAGACATCGCGAAATTGATACGGCCTACTTGGTACAAAGTTACGGTGCGATAATGAAACATCACATCCGAGATAATTGTAACGTATTGATTATTTGTAAACTTGATCAATTAAATTTGAAATTAATTTATAGGGATTTTGTGGGGGAAGATATGAGTTTCAGTGAGTTTAGAAAACTATGTTGGGAGGTGTGGTCAAAAGGTGCTCACAAATTTGTTTCTATTTTTACTGAATGTAAGGCTGAAAATGGAAGATACAGAGAGCAATTGGATAAATTCATAAAGATTCCTTTGCAATGAGGTAACTTCGGTGTTTGCACGTTTTTTGTTCATTCAACGTCGCGGCATTAATGGAGAAAGTTAATATGCGTAAGAAACGCGATCGTGCTGCTCCTACCGCAGCATCATCTGTTGGGGAGAGAAGCAGTTTAATAGATAGAATAAAAAAATTGAGAAAAACTATTATTGAAAAACACAGAAATTTATTGGGTTTTCAAACACAGAGTGAAGAATTTAATCGTAAAAGGTTGGAACCAATAATTACTCCATTAATTGAACTCAAAAAGAGCACAATCTCTGCCAATGAAACAGTAAAGCGCGAAAAAGAACACAAGGTTGAACCGTTGGTAACGGAGAAGGAGAAGGAGGAGGAGGAGGTGGAGGAGAAGGAGGAGGATGGGGAGGAAGATGTAAATATTTCTGCTAATGATAAATCTGCTTTCTTTGATTCGACTTTGAATATTACTAACCGTCGCACTCGAATAGAAGAAATTTTAGACAACTATTTAGGTGTGTTTCATAACGAGAAATTAGATAATTCTATTCCTTATGGTATACGTTTTGATCATAAACAAAATTTATATTTTATCGGCGATGAGCCCGTAAGTTTTGATGATGTTTTTATAACTGTCGGCGAACAAAGGTTTAGAATGACTCATGGTTTGTTGGAGCTATTGTTTAACAGTAGGCCAAATTCAAATCTCTACAATAACAAAGATTTGGCGAAATATAAAAAAATATTATCACTCACATCTGTACATATTAATAACCAGGGTTACGTAATTCGCAATTCTGGTAAAAAATCTCAAATTATACAGAAACTTTTTCCACCCAAAAAACGTTCAAAGTATGGGAAGGGATTATTGAATTTTGTTAGAAATAAATCACGTGATAGAAACTACATATTCTGGGATGATGTTAACGAACTAGTCGAACGGTTATTTATTTTAATGGGTTCAAAAAATGTCGGTAATTCAGCTCACGATATTGAAATCGATTCGATATTGCAAGAACTGCGGGAAGCTAACTTCATACAGTAAAAAAGCGAGGACAGCCCGCGTTGGCAGGAAGCTGTTCGGTAGAGCGAAAGAGGAGAGAAAGAAATATGTGAGAGATGAGGCTGGGTGAAACCGGCTGTTGCGGAAGAGTATGTTAGAAGGAATGCGGAGAGGGCGCCTCCTCACCCCTCTGCGAAACATCGTGTAAAGTGAGAATAGCCGACTAAAGACATGAGCTGGGGTGGTGACGTCAGTGCTGTTCCTTCTTGACAACCAACACAAATCGGAGCGTTGGAACCTCTTCGCTGGAGCGGGTGTACCGAGGTGTTGATAATTAATTTCGACATTCGAACAATGAACACCGATCGATTCGGACGAATGCATCGTCCGCATGCGAAGCAATTAGAGGAGTTAAAAAAATTAGTAGCGAATTTTGACAAGTTGAAATTTGAATTGAGTGAGTTGAAGAAAGCTGTTTTAACTAGAACAGAATTTAACAATGAAAGAAGCCAACTTGTGTCGTTTGAAAATCTCAATAGTGGATTAAGTATAATTAACAATGTGTTGGAAAAACGCATGCATGATTTAGAACAGGTTGTTTTAACTAGGAGAGAATTTGAGCAGGAGAAGGCTAGTGTGCTGGTGAGTAGACATACCCTCAATAATGAGATGAAAATTATTAGCAAAGAGGCAAAGGCAGAAAGAGATAAACTACTCACTCGAGATGAATTCAATAGGGAAAATTTACTCACTAAAAAAGAGTTTATAATTGAAAAAGCAGGATTCATCTCATATGAACAACTTAACACAGCTGTAAAAATATCACAGGACCTATTAATGGATTATGTGCATAATAATCGAGATTTCAAGAGGCATTTAAATGATCTGATGTATAGATATGCCTATTATTTGATAGAAAAATGTGTAATGGCTGCCAGAACGTTTGATTATAAAGAGTTGGAGGGACGAGGACTATTGCCAGAACATACTGTCAGCGAATTTCTTCGGCTTATTGGAATGGATGAGCCGACGATAAAATATGATAGTAGTTTGTTTTTACCTCCCCAACAAGAACGCCTATTACAACGCTATCAATCTAGGAATCGAGGACTGTAGAACTATTCTATTTCTGTGTACAGCCCCCCACCTGCTAGGCACGTGTTGCGACCGTTAAATTCTAAGGTTAATGACCTGAGAGCACGTCTCTCTCACACACACACACATAAAACTTGTGCACGTGCTCTGCTTTTAAACGTTATGAAATAGTTTTTTTTCACAGCAGGGGGCGGAAGTGTTATTAATATCTGAAGCACTGTCCGGGGCTGGGGGGCAGGGGGGTATATTAACACTGCACGTGCGAAAGAGAGAGAGAGGGCTTTGAGAATCACAGCAGGAGGTGGCAAGTGTGCAGATGCAATTAATAGCTAAAGCGGGGGGCGGGGGCGGGGGGTTACGGATAAGAGCAAATATAGATATAGTAATTGCAAGCAGGTATATATAGATATACAATTGCAAGCATGTATATATAGATATAAAGCTGTATGTTCTATATTTATTGGGAACCTTCTGTGAGAGGTGGGGTCAGGGGGATAGGTCCTCTCTCATTGGTGCTTGCGGGGGGTCCCCCTTTAATCTATTGGGAATAAAGTGGGGGCACATAGGGAAGGGGGTATGTGACCTTAAAAACAAAATGGCTGACTGCGACAGGGGGGAAGGGGTGGGTGTTTACAAAATGTCTGACCTGTGGGAGGGGGAAGGGGGGTGGCCACGCCCCCCTGCTCCCATAGGGTACGCAGAACTCTCATTAATACCTACTCCACTTCTTGACCCAATATTAACCCTATCTAAAACATGAATGTGACAAATATTAGAGACCCCATAAATGTAAAAGACAATGTATGGGACCAAACTCTATTCAAACTCCAATCATTGAAAATATACTTGAACAGTCAGATACAAAGACAACATGGAACAAAAACTAAAACTCTTTCGGATAAGTGACTATAACATCAACATTTCCACATGCACAAGTAACCTATATTTCTACTAAATATAATTCATGTTATGCTGTTAAAATATCTTGTTACATCATCTTGCTGTGCAAGGTGATTACGTAGTTGTCTACAGAATGAAGCCTTCCATCCATTGTTATAAGGAAACAATTATATTAACTTTTCAAGTGAATTCAACGACTTGCAGTCAAATTTTTATTAAAAATAAGTAGTATTTCACTTACTTTGTAGGCCAAACGTTTTCGAGTTGTTGAAACCCATCTTCAAGGCAAAAATGTGACTGCAAGTCGTTGAATTCACTTGAAAAGTTAATATTAACAACGCAGTTCGTCATGGAACATGAAATCCAGAAACAATTATTTTGTGAAATATGTTCAAAATCACTCATAGGTGAGATCAATTGCCCCCAAAAACCAAAAAATTTCAACTTTGAATCCCCATATTTCACAAAATAGTTGAAGAAAAACTTCCTTACAGCAATAGATGAAATTTTAAAGCATCAAATGTAAGGTTAGATTTAATACAAGAAATTTCGAAAAAAATTATCAAAAACCCCGCGCACACTGTACTTACAAAAGATTACAATATTATGATATATAAAATACAACAGACAAATAGGTTTTCAGTTAGCAATAGACAAAGAGACAAACTTTGTGAAAGAGTAAAATTTAATAAACTTTCACTATAGGTACGTAATCTGCCAGAAAACATTTAAAATTAGTTGTCAGTAAATGGCTGAAGAATCAGCCTTTTTATAATCTCAATGAATACATGGACTCCAACCCAAATACAATTAAAAATTACTGAATTGTAAGCCACTTGTTTGTGAATCTTATGACTTTGTTTTTGATATGCTGATTCATGAGTAAGCTATGAGAAATTGTAATAATACATATTATATCATTAATTATTTATACAAATTTTGTATATTCATCGTTGATTTTATGTGATGATTCTTCTTCTTATTGTTATTCTTATTATATAATATTATTGTTTATTATCAAATAAAAAAAATTGAACAAAAACTCTGCGCACAGTCTTAAACACTGTACTTGGAAAAAAGATAATAATATGATATGATATATAAAATACAACAGAGTGTCGAGTTGAATAACCTTCCCTATTATGGTTACCCAACTAGGAATATTCATATAAAAATATCCAACCAATTTAAAAAAAAAAAACAGCAAATATTGGCAAAAAAACCTCAATAGTTTAAAGAATTATTATTTCTAGGGACTATTTTAAACAACATTTTGTAAAATATATTCAGCTAATGCTGGAAAGTTGAACTCCTGTCGGTGAAGAAAAAATGCTAAGTTATAGTCTGCGCGAAGCCACTGCCTGATCCAGGTTTTATAAGGTAATAAACTTGAGAAATTACGGCCAATTTTTCCGAAACATGTCAGTTTTATGGCGTGCTAAAAGCATCTAAGACATTCTAATGTTTCAATCCATTGGCGAGCCGAGAGCAGACAGCCGTCTCGCTACAAAATACAAATTCTTACTTCAAAGTGAAAAAACTGTACTGAAGGCTGTATTTGAACAAGTTGGGCTTCATTAGTCTTGTTTGTATTCATGGTTGTGGTGATGCTTGTTTTCAAGTATCATTTTGGTATGATTTGTATTCAATTTGTATATATTATTAGGGTAAAGTTTTAAAAATGGTTTTGCATACTGCCTCTATGGCATAATTTTAGTATTATTCAGCGTTGGTAGTTTTCAAGTGCTATTTTGACATAATTTGTTGATAATATTAGAGAATAATGTGAAATAATGTGAAAAATTGTTTGACATGCTTCTATGGCATAATTTGTAATGTTGTCTGTGTTGTCTTTCTTCAAGTGTTACTTTGACATAAATTGTATTCAATTTGTTACGATAATAGAGACCAATGTAAAAATGGTTTGACATGCATTTATGACATAATTTGCATTGATGCATTCAGTGTTGATTGTTTTCAAGTGCTATTTTGACATAACTTGGTTTTAATTTATTGATAATATTAGGGAACAATGTAAAAATGGTTTGGCATACTGCCTCTATGTCAAAATTTGTGGTCTATTGGTTAATGATGATTAAAATGAAAAGTGTAAAAAATGATTTGAAATCGGTTTCCAACCAGTAACAATCTGTAATGTCTTATAACAAAGCACTAGCTAATAATACTAGAACTTGTATCTTTAGATACTGCATACAGGAATCTTGTTCTGGAATTTATTGTAATTTGTCATGGAGTAGGCTTTTGATCTTCGACAGGAAAGATTTCTACCTTCAAGAATATGAAAAATATTACTACAATAAATTGAGGAAGTTGTCCAATCAAATTCACCAGAATTTGTCAATATAAGAATCATGAATGATTCATGTTTCCAATAATATGGCTCAAGTGGTGAGGTGGAACTATCCTTAAGGGTCTACCCACTAATAAAAGTCATACGAATTTACTTTTACGTAAGTTAAATTCACCCATGTAACTATTATTTGCTTTTCCAACTATCAAGTAGCTTTTGGATACCAAATTTTGTTATTAAGAGACCTCCTGCTTCTTCATACAGCCGAAGATGAGTTAATAAATCACGAAACCATGGTCCTGTGACTCAAATTGTTATTTTAGTGAAATTTAACAACTTCTGTTTTGTTCCAAACAAGATTTATTAATCTGCTTTTAAAGAAAAACCAATCCGCTATTACTTTCAAGACAGAATCAATCAAATTCGTCTGCTCCATCATTCATTTCCCATCTTTGTACTCATTCTTTACGACTCTCTTTCTCACCCTCATCACTCTCACTCTCTCTCACACAGACAAGTGAACTGCGGGTGGCAAACCGTAAGCCACATGCTGTGAGCGTTGTTCTCTCTTTAGCCCTTTGTGTCCTTTTTTTAGCAAGTAAGCTCGCGAGAAGAACACCAAATGTCTCAAGAAGGCGTTAAAGTGAAGAATGGAAGACACAAGACTCATTTGTAATTATCGGCGTGTGTGTGTGTGTGTGTGTGTATGCAACTGACAAAAGCGAATTGCAGGAGAAGAGTGAACAGAAAAGATAAAACAAAGAACACAAGAGAGAGAGAAACAATGTTTGGCTCTGGGAAGCTGACTTGCACACTAACTTTCCCCGTTGTTTAACCTAGTAAATAGCATTTGAAGGGTTGTTTGTGTAGAATGTAACTGTGATTCCTTCTTTAAGTGGGTTTGTTTTGATGGGAAGTGAAGGGTATGTAAAAACAGTTAGGGATTGGACAAGAAGATAAATGAATAGTGAAAAAAATGAATAGTGGATTTAGTGTATTGCGCATTACCTGTTTGTTGCATTTAAATAATCATGGTGTTTGGGAAGAATCAATAAACAGTCATAAAAGGAGCAAAAAATCATTAAACAGTCAAGAAAGAAGCAAACAATACAGTACAGGGTGTATTTGTTTTATTACTTCAGAATAGTAATCCATAAGCTTTAAGTAGGTTACGAACCACCGCGTGTATGTGATAATAAAGCTGATGGTGTTACGTCATCGCAGCCGGTCACCCTTCCAAGCACAGACCCGAGCACCCGTGACTGAGCAATGTTCAACGATTACCCTGATAGTGTTCAACAAGGGTTAAGTTAGGATTCACTAGCGTTAAAGGTCGGTTATCTTGTTACAGAGACTCGGTTATTTTTATTTTAGTTAGGTGTAATATTTTATTTTAGTTAGTTATTTTCAATAGTTAGTATTAGTTGGTAATTGTACACTTGAATGTGAAATTTTTAACTTGAAATTTGGATTGTTTAGTTTAAAATTTGTGGAGAAAACAGCTATGAGCAATAGCTTCCTTGACATTTCGGCTTTATTTTGTTTTTGTAATGAATGACTACGTAGTTACTCTGTTTTCAGTGTTTTGTTTTGAGTGATCTTTCATATTGATTGCCTTCAAGTGAAAAAGAATCATTTTATTAATATTTTTTTTTTGAGTGTAGTATTTTGGTAAATCTAAATTTTCAGCGTTGAAATTAGTCTCAATGTTTTGGACAAGAAAACATATTCCAAATTTGTGAAGAGAGATGTTTTGGACTTGAGTTTGTTGCGCCTTCACATACATTGTAATTTTGTCACAATAAATAAAAAAGTAAAAAATAAATTAAATAAATAAATAGATAAATAGACGAATAAATAAATAGATAAATTAATAGATAAATAGATATATCGATGAATAGATAAATAGATAAATGGATAAATAAATAAATAAACAAATAACTAAATAAATAAATATTTTCAAGTTTTGTTTGAAAAGATTTAAGAATAGAACGAATCGGGAAATTTAGAGAGCTGAAGATGGAGAAGGGCCGTAAGTTATTTAAGAAAGTTCCTTCAGTGTCTTTAGACTCGAAGAACTCTTTAAATTCCCATATAAGTACATTCATTCCAAGAGTCCCTCGAGTCAAGAGGAACTGAAGAAACTGAAGGCCCTTAGTCCCTTTTTCAGATTAGTTTTAGGAATAACTGCTACAGCTCATGAGGGATAAATACAATAAGAGCACCCTTGGCATTTCGGGATGGGTGGGTCACTGTCATTGTCAGTGACAGTGTACAGCTAAAGCGTGAGTGTGAACATGGACCGATGAACACCCTGTGAACATGGACCGATGTATCGCTCGTGTAGCCGCAACCAATCGATTGTGAGATGGGCGTGAGGCTTGAGACAGCCAGATTCACACTGTTCCAAAACTGTCATGGTCGTGAACGTGTGAAATTGACCAACTACCCTGTTCTAATGTTGTAAACATTATTATCACTTACCTGGTGTTTCGGAACCCACCTAAAATTGTACGTTCTTTATAACGTAGCTCAAATTCCAAAATCTGTACTTTTGTCATGATCGTAAACGTGTGAAACTACCCTGTTCTGATCTTATGAGCACTATTATCATTAACTTTTCAAGTGAATTCAACGACTTGCAGTCAAATTTTTATTAAAAATAAGTAGTAGTTCACTTACTCTGTAGGCCAAACGTTCTCGAGTTGTTGAAACCCATCTTCAAGGCATCCTAGATATCGATGTTGGCTTGTTGGTTAGAAGAGCTGTGGTTTCTGTATAATGTGGTCAAATAGTTTGTGTAAAATTTAACTGTTCGTTGAGGATGTTTTGTTTATTATGTGTGGTGTGTTTGTAAATTTCAAATTGTTCCAAGGTGTTGAGTTCGTGTCCTTTAGACTTTATATATAGAATGTGTAAGTTGGTAGTGATGTCAGTAAAAGTGTGCCCAGTTTGAATGATATGGTCTGCAAAAGTCGATTCTGTTTTTGTATGTAAAGCTTGTAAATGTTCCTTGTAGCGTTGTTTGAATGCACGGCCTATTTGGACACGAACTTAACACCTTGGAACAATTTGAAATTTACAAACACACCGCACACAATAAACAAAACATCCTCAACGAACAGTTAAATTTTAAATCACACAAACTTTTTGACCACATTATACAGAAACCACAACTCTTCTAACCAACAAACCAACATCGATATCTAGGATGCCTTGAAGATGGGTTTCAACAACTCGAAAACGTTTGGCCTACAAAGTAAGTGAAATACTGCTTATTTTTAATAAAAATTTGACTGCAAGTCGTTGAATTCACTTGAAAATTTAATATTAACAACGCAGTTCGTCATGGAACAAGAAATCCAGGAACACTATTAACAATTACCTGGTGTTTCGGAACCCACCTAAAATTGTACGTTCTTTGTAACAGAGCTCAAATAGCGAGGTGGAACTTCCCGTAAGGATCTCCTCCCCAATAAAAGCCATACGCTTATTGTTTATTTACCATTTACCATGTGCTTACCATTGTGTTTACTGCTAAAACTTGCAATCAGACATCATGATAGTTTTGATGTAAAGCACCGATACGCTGTGGATTTAAAAGGTGCTTTTTGTGATTGATGATTTTTGAATCGGGTTGTAAACTAACGATTATAATGCAATTTATTGTAATGCTATAGATCTGAATTGTTGTCTTTCTGATACCACTAATTTGGATCAATGCAAAACACAAACTCGTTCTTTAGAATTACAAGCACTAATGATAAATTATAACAAAATAATGATAGTAATAATGATGATGATACATAATTACAAAATAATGTGTGAGTTACAAAGCA
This sequence comes from Conomelus anceps, assembly GCA_948455865.1. Taxonomy (NCBI): domain Eukaryota; kingdom Metazoa; phylum Arthropoda; class Insecta; order Hemiptera; family Delphacidae; genus Conomelus; species Conomelus anceps. The sequence goes on from OX418223.1 coordinate 459,702, forward strand.
TTGTAAAACATTAAAATCATGAATAGTATCTCTAATTTGATTTTTTGTTGTATATAAGTTGAGACTGGAAATTTATCATAACTTCATAAGCTTGCATATTCATGAGACTCTGATTTAACCCTCTGAACAAATCGCTTTTTACATATGCATCATTAAATAATATACGACGAAAAATTAAATTTTTCAAATATTTCAAGGTTTTGAAATCACATTTTTCCCCACTGTTTTCTAGATAAAAATTTGGTTAATCCTGACTTAAAATTTCCTTTTAATTTCTAGTATAAAACTATTCCAGATTAAACTTAAATTGTCTCAAACAGAATTACTGTATAACTAGTCTATATTATGTTTTGCATAAGTGACGTATTTATGAACGTTCTTTCAGAGTCTTTTGACTCAAAGGACTCATAAAATGCCTCTATTCTAAAAGCATTCGAGTCCCTCGATTCAAGACACGTTCATAAATTGGGTTTGGATGTTGGGAATACCGTAACAAAAAATTAAACATGTTGGCATTGGACCATGAGACAAAAGTCTAGTCGGATGAGTTTACAAAAGACCTTTTAAACTAACCAGATATTTTAACATTGGGAATTTCATCGAAAAATCAAATTGACGAAGATATCAATCGAACCAGCGTGTAGTAGCACGTAAAATCAAATACAATTTATTAAATTTAGATAGTTAATTTATACTCAATAATTCTAAATAATAACTACTAAATTAATTCTTTTGTAGATTTTACTTTCTTTCAGTGATTAAAAATAAATATCTTGTCCTCCGAGATATAATTTTTGAGATATTTATTTGTTAATCTTTGTATGGCTTCATCATTCTTTTGAAAAAAGTTCATATCATTCTATTATTTATCGAAGTAGCCTATTATGCAAGCGGAGTGTTCCTGTTAAACGTTAGTGACATTTTCAGCCGCTAGATGTCGTGGTGTGCACGGAATAACGTACTGCGAGGTAGGGCCGTTACACGTTTCACAGTGACCTTGACACTACGGCCGAAGTCAATGTCACTCGGCCAGTGCCAATAACGGCCTGCTCCTGCTATTGCTCTTCTTTTCACTGTTCTCTTCTAGTTGTAACTTGTTCTCTCAAACCATTTATTTTCATCAGATATTACAGTAGTATGACAAATTCTATACACTGTAGACCAAGGACAAGAATGGCGGTCGCAGGGGGTCATGACATGACCCCCAAAATTGAAAATTTACTGGTGAAGTGGTGGAAAGAAGAGGCAATTTTGCAAAAATTCATTTATTACTAACAATTATAAGTTTTATTTATTATAAAGTATGTTTTATTCTGCTATTATTTTATAAAATATATTTTAAAACACGTTATCACTACTTGCCACATGCGTTCTTGATGAGTAAATTCCCCATACGTCGTTATGGTAGGGCAAGCATTGTCCTGTTTCATAGCAATTATAATGTTCCAAAAACATTCCTTTTTGTATATTACGTCTTGGAGACTCCAGTTAAGGAGTACAAGACAGATCAACAATTATTATACATTAGTTACCATAATTAACTTACTAATTACAATTGAACTTGGTAATTTTGTTTCCCACAAGATTCAAGTTATATTCAAATCAAAACGTAAACATAACCAATGTATACAAATATTTGAATTCTTGTAAAAATGTAGTAATAGAGACAGTTTTGGGCTAAAAGCCTGTTGTTTCTTTACAATAAGTTGTATTTTGACTGTATCAATAAATAAATAAATAATAATAATAATAATAATAACAATAATAATAAATAATAATTAGTTGAGGTGAGGCTTAGTTTTGATGTGAAAGGAAGTCTTGTACACAGTAAAAAGCTTTATCAACTGAATATTTATTCAATTGCTTTTTAAGTATTTCTAAATTTTGAATACTCTTTAAAAACTTCGGTAGCTTGTTGTAGTGTTTTTTTATCAATATAACTAGGTTTTTCTCTGAATAAGCTACTGTTTTGACTTCTACAGTGTGGGGCAACAACTTTTCAAAAGCACCCCCTTCTCATCCCCCTTCAACCCTTAATTTTATCAGACTTCCTCTTTGAAACAAGCAGGCAACTAGCCTGAAGCTTACGACAACAGGCAAGCATCGTCTTGACTCAACTGTGTGCCAGTAATCCCCAGATATAAGTGCACAAGTAGAGTCGTTCAAACTGACTGCTATTCAAACAGATAAGCGCTGCTCGCTTACTCGAGTCGAACTTGAGTCAATTAGTTTTCGGCCAAATCACTTCTGCTAATTCCATCAGCTGCAGAGTATTAACGCGTTGATTCACCTAACTTGACTCGGGAGAGTTGGTGGATGATACAAGAGTCAGAGTCACGATTATAGATGCATAATAAGGACTCGATTGGACTCGTATTATTGTGGTGCAGTGTATTAACGTGACAATAGAGTCACGAGAGTCTTTGTCGCGAATCAGGGTTATAATAATGACTCGATTGGACTGGACTCTATGCTAGCTCTACATGACTCACAAAAATAGTCATGTGAGTCATTGTTGCGAATCAGGGTCACAACCCTCGATTGGACTGAACTCTATGTGTTGCGCTGCAGCATTATGTGACTCACAAGAGTCAAGTGAATCATTGTTACAAATCAGAGTCACAACGACACAACAGAACGACTGACTCGGTAACAATGACTCGATTGGACTCGGAAGAGCTTGAGAACAATGAACGCGTTTCAAGTCAGCGACAGTTATCATAATGAGACAGTTGTTGGTTGTTGAGAAGTGGGATCTCATGGGAAGCGGTCTCAAGTTTTCGTGAGTTTCACCTCCCCAAAGAGCCTACTGTTCACATTAGTCGAATGAAGACACACATCAGAGCAAGTTGGCTCTTGCATCAGTTGATGTCTAAATTGTATTCCCTAATGCAGTGGCTGTGATGATATTCGTGGTTACAATACAGTGATTATGAGTTAGCTGATTGTTGCCTTAGTTAGTTGATTGTGTTTTAAGCACATTATTAGCTAAAATACAATGACAATGCACATGTGATATGAATGAGCTGGTTGTTAATTGCCTTAGTAAAGCGGCGATCACATTGAGAGCCGTAGCTCTCAAAGCCGTAGCTGGTATCTGTTCAATCAGAGAGGTAAGCTGCGTTCTCGTAGGTCCCGTTCGTAACGGTGACCGATTAGATTGGCCAGCAAAAAAGACACTGTTCTCTGCTGTAAAATCACTTCCCGGTGGTTCGGAACCCACCTAAAACTGTAGGTCCAACTCATCAATCACCATCATCCAACTCATTACCCACGCACAGGTCTCAGACCTATGTGGGCTTCATCCTCAAAAAAAAAAAAAAAAAAAAAAAAAATTGCCGGCGAGTTTACAATCTGATTGTAAACTTGCCCGGCTTAATCTTGTTTACTAGTCAACTATCCATACTAACTGCTTTCTAAACGAGCTAGTATTAATACAAAATCCTACTACGAAAAGTATAAAGTGTCTGTAACGACACTAGAGTTTACTAGCTACTTGCCGGCGAGTTTACTGTATGAAACATTTCCCGGTGGCTCGGAACCCAGCTGAAACTTTGGGTCCAGTTCATCAATCACCATCATAAAATGTAAAAAAACATGTTCAAGAGACTTGTTTTCCTAAATGTACCCCGCTTATATGTGTATAAAGCTACTTTATATGTAAAAAGTGTGATATTAACCACAATCTTGATACACGAATATAATACAAGAAGCCGAGGAGATTATCACCTGGTGAGTCACAATAGTAGCTTATTAAAACAAAAAAATAGTTATATTGGTAAGAAACTCTACAACAAGCTACAGCAGTTTTTAAAGAGTCTTGAAAATATAGAAATATGTAAACGACAATTGGAAAAATTATTTATTTATTCAGTTGAAAAAGCTTTTTATAGTGTACAAGAGTTTCTTCGAAATCAAAATTAGGTCTTACCTCAACTAATTTATTGATATAGTAATAAATTATGATTACTAGTGTATAAGATTGCATAATTGTCGATCTGAATGGTCTTATACTCCTTAACCGGAGTCTACAAGACGTAAACTGCAAAAAAACGTTGCGTAGTCAAACCCTCAATAAATAAAAAACCTCTCAAATAAAACCGTTATGTATGTCAAAGCTATCCTGCATCTCAGGACGACACCCTTCTAAGAAGATTGGAAAGTAAGCCCAAGGTTGAAGAAGCATAATACTCTTACAACAGTGGTGTCATAGCAGCTCCCCTGTTGTCCGGCACCCCCGATTTTCCATAAATCATTTTCCCCCATTCCCGCGCAGATAATTCTAGCGGTAATCTCGGAAAATCCACAACGTCCTTTCTCACACATGCTTTTCCGACCCCTTTACTCTCCCAAACACTCCCCCCCCCCGGTGGTGGAGGGGGGGGGGAAGGGCTCGGACGCACCAATTGTTGAAAAAATCCTGCACTATTTTCACCCACTAAGTGCAACTCTAAACACTGGTCACGTTCCAATTGTCTAGTGGCAGGCAGCATCCTGTGATCCGGCTTGCTTTCATTCCTACATACATTCTGTTTTATGATGTGTTTTCCTACACCCCTGCCCCCCCCCCTCCCACCAACCATCCCCAAGGGGAAAACCTCAGACTCAGAAACGCATCTGACACCTTTTGAATTTCCTAGGGTCTGTTTTTACTTCCCAAATGGTGCTTGCGCGAGATTTTTATTGTTCCTTTATTTCGCCATCAAGTTGTAATGACAATGTACCCGGAGGGCCCCATAAACTATGTACGGTTTAGGCACAACAGTGCGGTCCATTCAGGTGTGAAATTCAAATTTGATAGTTTTCATGTGAAAGAAACTGAAAAATTGAATAAAAAATGTTAGAAGTCGGTAACTACCTCAACTATTGAAATATTTCACAAAATATTTTAGAAAATATTTGAAATATTATAGGGGGGGCCTATATTTATCTCGTTGAGCCTTATTTATATGAATGAAGTTATCATTCATAAGAATAACATATTATCGTTTGAAGAAACAAATCATTTCTATACTTCACTCAAGTATAATAACAAGTGATTCCTAAGTAAATGATATACACATTCAATTAATAAACTCAATTCAATTTTAATAAACTCTATTAATTTTGTAATTTTATTAACTAGTGAGCCCAACGCTTGCAAACAACTAATTTTGGAAAGGGAAACTCATTTGGGAAGCTTCCTAGGGGAAGGTAGTAACGAAAAACGGCTGTTTAGAAGATACTGATTTAGATAAAATTCACAAGACATCTATCACTTGAAGTTCAAGTTTATCGTTGCTCTGATACACAGATTTATTTTCCACAAAAAAGACCTACCGTGCTCATAGACCTATATCAGGACAATGAAATTAGTGTATGTATAGAGTAGACTAGCTATTGTGCCCGTCCTTCGTACGGATTATGTTTAGAAATAAGACTTTCGAATAAGAATTTCGGCTTTTTTGATAGCAACGATCATGAAGTTGTTAGCAGCTTAGCAGCCCCGTTCATACGATACAGTTTTTTTGCGGTACGGTTTTTTACTGTACGGTGACAACTGTATACTGTGATGTTCACACGGTCCGGCTTTGCTGCTTATTGCTGTGCTCTCCTCCTTCTTCCAGTTCAGTTTTATTTATTCCAGTCCAGGATTTTTTTTATTTGTGTAAGATTTTTTTAAATAAGTTTCTTACTGAAGGTTTCTCTTAAATTTTGATCAAAGTACGCAAATTCTGGTTTCAATATTCCACACATTTTTCTCTCTTTATTTTTATATTAAGTCTTGTCCCACAAGGCGGGTCTTTCATATATTAGAGAAATTAAATTTTCACAATTAATATCTTCCACTTCTGGACACTGGAATTCACTAATAAGATCAATGCTGAAGAATATCAATGAAGAAGATCAATGCTGACGATCTGAAGACTGCTTCCAGCGTAATAATAGAATCAGCGTAATTGGAATCATAGTGAAGTTCGTCAGGAGAGAGGATAAATTTGCGGTGATTGCGAAGAGAAAGGTCAAGCGGAATTTATCCACCCAGGATCTTGGTTTCCAACAAACACCTCCAGCTCCAGTTTATATCAACGAGAGCTTGAGTCCGGAAAGAAGGAGGATCTACGCTGCAGCCAAAGAGGCTAAGAAAATCAAGAACTATACGTATCTATGGGTGGATAAGGGTAAAATCTTCATGAGGAAGGAGCAGGGTAAGCCTTGTGTAAAAATCTCGTCCCTGAATGATCTTTCAAAATTGTGAGCTTTTTTCTGGAACAGTTTTTATGATTGGAGTAATGGCTGTTTTTTCTTATGTCAGATTTGATTTTACGAAGCAAGTTGAAGAAGGAAAGAATTATATAATGAGTGATTTTTATAGAATAGTTATTTTGCCAAATAATGTTATTTTAATTAATATTATATTATTAAATTATAGAAAGAACTATATAAAAATTTTTGATAGAATAGTTATTTGGACAATAAATAGTATAATGCTCTTGCCAATCAATAGTATAATTCATTTGCCAAAATTAATAGTATTATATTTTTGCCATGTAATAGTATTGAGTCAACTGGAAACTTTTTCTACTTATATTCGATTTACTATTAAATTTAGTTGTCAATCTACCATTAGTCTCAGATGCTGGTTTACATCATGGAAGAGAGTGGCATGGGTAAGGAAAAACACCTTAATTCAGCACTTAAATGGAAACTAGTACAACTCTACTAAATTCAATAGATGAAGTAAATGAATATTTTGACTCCAATGCTGGGATCCTGTTCTTTCATCAGAATATCCGAAGCCTAAACTCTAATTTTGATTCATTTCTATCTTATATTAATAATTTAAATAATAAACCATACATTATTATTCTGAGTGAGGCATGGTTACAGGATATTGATGAATTGGACTTGTACAGTATTGAAGGATATGAGAGTTTTGCGGCGGCTAGTTCGATGACAAGGGCGGGTGGTGTTGTAATTTTTGTGCATTCCTCTATTTCCGCAACAAAAAAGGATTGCCATATTTCTAATTGTGATTCTCTATTGCTTTCTTGTAAATATAAAAACTATTTATTTCATGTCTTGGGATTGTACAGGTTCCACCTCGGTGATCGTAATGAATTTATTGCCAGTCTTGATAGATTTCTAGTCACTACAAAAAATTTGGATTTATATTTCCTAGGAGATGTAAATATCAACATAGGAGTTTCTGACGTACATAGCGATGCATATTTAAATTGTCTTAATGCTAATGGTTTGCAGCAGTTGGTTGATGTTGATACGAGGGTAGTGGGGTCATCATTGACCTGCATAGACCACTTGTCATACCGTTCAGGCCTATACGAAATTCATAAAGTGGCTGTCATAGAAACACTTATTACCGATCACCGAGCTGTTGCCTGTTTGTTACCTATAAGAGTCGAAAAAAGGAGAATTAAGCAAACTGAATTCAAAACAATGGATCATACGATTTTAAACAACCTCCTGCAACTAGAGGATTGGGAGTCAGTTTTAAATGAAACTGACACTGACAAAGCTTTCAATGTTTTTTATGAAATTTGTAATAAGTATATTGAAAAATCCACTAAAACTATTACATATAAGCAAAAAACCAAAATGATTAAACCCTGGATGACTCCTGGTCTGGCCAACGCAATACAGGATCGAGATAAATTGCATAAGATTCATAAAAATGACCCTAATAATCTAATTATTAAAAGAAAATTTGATAATCTAAAAAATAAAATCAAAGTTTGGATTAAGGAAGCTAAAATTAATTATTATTCTTCCCAGCTATTTATTCATAAACAGAATCCTAGAGAAAAATGGAAAACTTTAAAAACACTTTTACCAATGAAATCCAAAAATAGAGATGCTGATATTGTACTTCAGGAAAATGATTCATTAATTGATGATCCTGAGCAGGTCTCTAATCTTATGAATAAATATTTCGTTGAGATGCCTCATAATCTTTCTCAGTCATTTATAAATTTGTCTAATCAGGTTCAGGCACAATCATCTGCGTTCTTTAGAATTAAATTAAGTAATAAATCCATCTTTCTAAATCCTGTTACAGCATATGAGTTGCAAGTCTTTGTGCACTCACTTTCAACTCGCAAAAGCTCAGGTGATGACATTATAACTGCAAGAATCATTAAGGAAAACTTGGTGTCACTTTCTCCTGTTCTAATCTATTTATTCAACTTGAGTTTAGTTTCTGGGCATTTCCCTGAAATACTCAAATATGCTTCAGTTATTCCAATTTTTAAGAAGGGAAGTAGACTCAATAAAGAAAACTATAGACCCATTTCATTATTACCCATCTTGTCAAAGCTATTTGAGAAAATTGTTAAAAAAAGATTACTCTCTTTTCTAAACAGCTATGACTTTTTTTCGGCTTGTCAATTTGGCTTTAGAGAGAACGTTAGTACTGAGATTGCTTTACAACATTTTCTGGAGAACGTCTATTTAGGACTCAATGGTGGTTGTAGTGGCAAAACAGCTGGTCTCTTCTTAGATATCAGTAAAGCATTTGATACTGTGGATCATGGTCTGTTGCTTGACAAGCTGGAGAGTGCTGGAATAAGAGGAACTCCTTTGGAGTGGTTTAGGTCCTTTCTCAGAGGCAGGAAACAATATGTTAGAATTAGCGGTGCTACAAGCAATGTTCTACCATTGACATGTGGTGTACCGCAGGGATCAGTCCTTGGGCCTATTCTTTTTTTGATTTTTGTCAATGATTTGTATAATGGTAACTTCAATGGTCGTATCACTGCTTTTGCAGATGATACTGCACTCTCATATTTAAGTAATAGTATCCATGATTTACACACCAAACTTCAGTCTGATTTAAATAAAATTTCTTTATGGTTTGCCTGCAACAAGCTTAAGATTAATGTATCAAAAACTAATTACATGATTTTCAGCCTCACTGGAAATTCAGAACTACTTGATCCTTTGCGTTTACACTCTCCAGTTTGTCATAATGCCGATTGTGGTTGCCCAGTTGTCAGTTTGACAAAGTGCACAAGGTATTTAGGTATCACACTAGATGATAATTTGAATTGGAAACAGCATATCGCAGTACTGAAGAAATCATTGAGGTTTTATTTAATGGTCTTTCATCGCATTGGTTTTTTATGCGATTTTAATGTTGTGAAGGAACTTTATTTTTCCTTTGTGCATTCAAAAATAGATTATGGAATAACCTGTTGGGGTAGTTCGTACTATACCAGCCAGGACCCAATCATCAAGCTGCAAAAAGCATTTGTTAGATTGATGACGGGCAGCAACTTTGATGAGCATACCTTCCCAATTTTCTGCCATCTTAAAATTCTACCAGTGAGATTCATGTATGTTTTCAAGGTGCTGTCTGTTTTCTTTCAAATTAGTGGAAATAGAGGTGTAACAATTGATTATTGTAATCTTGCTACTCCCAGTCGTCCAACTAGGCTGGCTGCAGGTTTGAGTGTCAGGTGCCCGAGACCCAATTGCACTCTCTTCCGCAAGACGTTTATATTCTTGGCACCTAGGTTCTACAACGTTCTGCCCCTTAGTCTAAAGCAGACAATAGGAACACCGTGTTGTCGATGTTTTTTGAGAAGGAAACTTAAGGCTTGGCTGTTAACTCTTTCCCCTGAATATGTAGAAGGCTTGTTTCGAGTGCTTGGTTGAGTAGCCTACATCATACAATATAATATGATACAAATTATTAATTTGAAATTTCACATGATTAATTTTTCCTTTAAAAACCTTGTAATTTATCCTTTTTTCATTTTTTTCTGATCTCTGATGATTCGTTTCCATCCGACTCCCTCCAGCGGTCCACAAGTACTTATATCTTGTGTGCTGGACTGTACTTTCTCAAGATACTTATTATTATTGTATAATTCATCTGAGTTGCAGCGTGATTTATATTATCTTGTAATTCTTATGTATTTTTATTTTTAGTTTATTTTTTTCTTTTGTATACTGGATTGACTTCTTTTGCTTTTGATTATTAGTTGCAAGTTTCTGTAATTTTTGTTGCTGTTGTTGTTGTTCTGTTCGTATTGTAATTTTGTATCTTGAGAATAAACTTTATTATTATTATTATTATTATTATAATAAGCGTATCGTTTGAACATATCCATTACCGGTACATGTGCCACCGGATACGGATAGTTATTTTGCGGTACAGCTGATTTTAGCAATACAGTTTTTGAAGACAAAACCGAATGTAGAAATCGGCTAGAACAGCTTTTTTACTGGATCCAGTCGAAACAGTATTGTGTGAACATACAATATGAAATGTACATGTAAACGAAAGCACTGCAAAATAACTGATACAGCAAATTTACTGTACCGCACAAAAACTGTATCGTGTGAACGGGCCCTTAGTAAACAACTTGGAACGTAATCAGTTCAGTGACAGGTATCGGAGAGAATATTTTTTGAGAACAGCTGATTGATATATCATGATAAATTACGTGATTTGTTCTTATGTGGTAATAGATATATTAATGAAGGGCTGAGAGCCTATCCTTTTGTTTCGCCTCTAACAGGATGAAGGAGTCGGTTAATTTTATTGGCCAACGAACTTGACCTGTCTAAAGATACCAAGAATCTGTGTTTCAAATTTGAAGTTGATTGATAAAGGCGTTCTAAAGTTATCGTGGAACATACAAACAAACACACAACGCCTCGAGCCTCAAGTCAAAAGGAAGAACTCGCTTCGCTCGTTCAATAAACAATATTAATTAAATTGGTATATAATCTACTTAGTAATCACTTGTAATCACTTAACTGAAATATTAGAAATGAAACGAACATATTTATATGAATGATTACTTTTTTCGTATGAATAAGACTCAATCAGATAACAAGAATTTACAGTCCGAGGGCTATCTATGAATCTGAGTCCAATTGCATAAGAAGGTCATTTTAAAAATCATGAGTTCCTATAGTACTTAACATAGCCTTCCTTTTAAGTACCCTTTAGATGCAACTAAATTTAAAAAAAGCTTATACATACATCGCTGCGCTTTACTAAAAGGAACATTCATGCTAAATAATTGCAAAGAAATCGGTTCACGCGCTCAGTGTCACAAACAAGCAGTCGACTTGAAACAGAGACCTCTCTTCGTTCGGTCAACCAATATCTAGCGTATATAGATATAAAGTAGAAAAAAATTGTACACCACCTTATGGCGGCTGAAAGCATTGGACATACCGTCTATACATCACTGTTGATGTTACTATAGTCTCTACCCGCCGACCGGCATCAAAACTTAACCGCGGTATCAGCTGTTAGTTCACCTCTGCCATTCTGTTCACATAGGCCCATTGACACGGAGAGGGATGCTCGCATAGAAGCCAATAAATTCATTACGGTGTCAAAACGTTCTCCACATAATGAAGCACAGGGTGTCAATAAAATGGGGCCAGTGTCACACTGAAAGGTGTGGGCCACACAGCTAAATGTTGTCACGTGTGGGAGACCGTGTCACACCACACACATTGAAAGGATGATGATATACAGAGTAAGTCCATTGATATCGTCTAAGCCTTCGCTTCAATGTACTTCCTACCCTTAGCAGCGGTTAAATTAATTCTCAATAGTAGGCCATGCATGGATTTAGTATAGGTTGGTTGCTAACCCCCCCCCACCTCTAACCCCCCCCCCACCATAGGGTGACAATGGTGGCCCCCTAATGGACCATTCCCATCTGTCGGTTTCAGTCGCATCTGTTCTTACCTCTGTCCTGATATAAGGATGCTGAATTCGCATCTTATCCCTTTAGAGCTGTTAGAGGCGTGATTAGATATATGTGGGCGCATTCGGTAATTGTTAACAGTATGGGCTGTATTGTATTCATAGTTTGCATTGAGTCTGCACTGTGAACAGTGCAATACCAGTACTTTATACTTTATACAATGATGTGAACTGTACAATACAAATTTAACTTTGTAGTGGCGAAGATGATATTGTGGAAGGTATCCATAATGAATAATAAGACAAAATTGTCACAACCACATTTATTAAAACTTAGAGAAACTAGTTTCGGTTGTTACACCATTATCAATCTCAATCAAACCTCTCAATCAGTTTGATGGAGATAGATAATGGTGTAACAACCGAAACTAGTTTCTCTAAGTTTTAATAAATGTGGTTGTGACAATTTCGTCTTATTCAATACTAATTTAGGCTAAATTTATCCTTTATATTGAGTACTATCGTTAGCTACAGTACTTTTTACGAAATAAGGGATAAATAAAATATATTTATTACTCTCACTCAAGATTAGCTTACAATGAAAAGTAGTAGCATAATTAAAAAAATAAATACCGTAATAAAAAGTGTACAAAAAATACAAAATGAATAGAACATAGTAAAATAATAAATGAGAGAACAATAGAAATGAAATTTTTTGAAGGCCACATCCTGTGAGTTGGTAATGAGTTGATGATGGTGATTGTTGAGCTGGACCTACAGTTTTAGGTGGGTTCCGAACCACCGGGAAGTGATTTTACAATAGAAAACAGTGTCCTTTTTGCTGGCCAATCTAACAAAGAGTGACCAGGAGTACGCAGCTTATCTCTCTATCTGATTGTACAGACACCTGCTACGGCTCACGGCTATCACTTATTCTTTGATTCTTATATGCTTAATCATTTTTTTATGCAAAATCATCTATAATCCAATTAATGAATATATTGTCATGATTTTAATTTAGTGGGCCAATAGAAATGAGTTTTTGATTGGATGGAAGGTATAAAGTCTTACAGTTGAAAATAATTTACTTTTACTGACAATGATGTTCTTCCTCCCTGATATTTGAAATATACCTTTTTTTTTTTTTTTTTTTTTTTTTTTTGTAGATTACGTCTTGGAGACTCCAGTTAAGGAGTATAAGACAAGTCAGATCAACAATATTATACACTAGATACCATAATTACTTCAATTAGTTGAGGTGAGGCTTAATTTTGATGTGAAAGGAACTCTTGTACACTATAAAAAGCTTTATCAACTAAATATTTCTTCAATTGATTTTTAAATATTTCTATATTTTCAAGACTCTTCAAAAACTGCGGTAGCTTGTTGTAGAATTTCCTACCAATATAACTAGGTTTTTGTTTGAATAGGCTACTATTGTGACTCACCAAGTGATAATCTCCTCGGCTTCTTGTATTATAATCATGTACATCAAGATTTTGGTTAATATCATTCGTTTTTACATATAAAGTAGCTTCATACACATATAAGCAGGGTACAGTTAGGAGACCAAGTCTCTTGAACAACGGCCTACATGAATCTAATCTATTTACTCTTTCTATACACCTAACCGCTTTCTTTTGGATCTTAAACACCCTATCAAGATTTTGTTTTGATGAATTACCCCATACTAAGATAGCATACCTAATATGTGACAGTAAGAGCCCATGGTAAGCTGTAAAAAGTAACTTTTTGTCATTCAATCTAGCGAGCTGTCGCAGGACAAATACCCCAGATGAAATTTTACTACATATTTTCTCAATGTATGGAGTCCAGGTCAATCGTCTATCCAACGTAACTCCTAGAAATGCAATTTTTTCTTCCTGGTCTAATTGATTATCGTTTACAAACACGTTTATAGCCCTATCTTCATTTAAATTATGTTTGTTTTTGAATTGGAGGTATTGGCATTTTTTACTATTTATAGTTAATTTCAACTGGTTTAAAAATTGGACAATGGACTGCACACCTATATGGGCACTTATTTCTAAATTATCTAGAATGGAATTGCTGAAAATGAGTGATGTATCATCAGCAAATAAGAGGGCTCTACCACTAATTAATTCTTTAGGTAAACGGTTGACATATAACAAAAAAAGCAATGGACCTAGTATTGACCCCTGAGGCACTCCAGCTTGCACCTCTAATTTATTAGATTTATTCTTTACTATACTATTACCAACTACTGTAGTTAGTTCTACACATTGTTTTCTCCCAATAAGATATGATTCAAACCATTTCAGTTCAACCCCATTTACACCTACATTTTGCAGTATTTCCAATAAAGTTCTATGATTAACACAATCAAATGCCTTTGACAGATCTAAGAAGATTGCAGTAGCTTTATCACCTGAATCTATTATATCTATTAGTTTTTCAACTAGAGAAACTATGGCTGTTTCTGTTGATCTCCCTTTCTGGAAGCCATGCTGTTCACCACAGATAAAGTTAGCTTCTTGAAGGTGCAGAAGTAACCTATTTAGAACTACTCTTTCAAAAATTTTACTTATTACATTTAAAATACTAATGGGCCTATAGTTTTCTACCTTTTCTCTATCGCCACTTTTGAAGATTGGCAAGATCTTCCCCTCTTTTAAATTATCTGGAAAAACACCTTGTTCTAATGAATGATTGATCAGATGAATCAAAGGGTCTAACAATTGATCTTTACATTCTTTCAGAATTTTACTGGATACCATTCCTACAGTTTTTTTATTATTTAAACTATCAATGATATTTGACAACTCGTCTTGGCATACTGGGTGGAATTTTAATTCGTTCTGAATCCCCTCAGTATTCCTCATGTTTGCATCACTAATACCTGTATTAAGAGATTTTTGAAGATCCTTAGCAACCAGTTGATAATATCTGTTAAAGAAATTACAAATGTCTACACTATCATCAATATATTTTTTATTTTCGTTAATTATTCTGGGGACACTAGTATAAGCATCTACATGAGCTACTTGCCTATTTTTGTTTATTACATCCCACACTGCTGTGTTAAAGTACACACTATTATTCAAAATTTCAGCTGTTTTCTTACATTTCGCTCTTTTCACTTTTTTCATATAGTTTTTCTTTAGAGCTTTGTAATTATCTTCACTTAACATATTTCTAGATAGTTTGAATTCATCATATGCATCTTTAACCCTATTTCTTTCTGCAAGGATATCATCAGTTATCCACTCTTCAATCTTGTCTAATTTGTTCTTTACAGGGACTTTTTTAACTGGACAACTCATAGTAATATGAAACCTTAAAATATTAATGAAACTATCATATTTGTCATTTAAACTATTGCTATTGTAAACCCTACTCCAGTTTTCTTGTAGCAGATTCTGCTTCAAACAATCGATATTCCCCTGTTCACATTGTTGAATTTCTTTCATTACTCTACTCTTTTTAATTGATTTATGACCTTGCAACCCCACCTCTAAGATTTGATAGTCATGATCAGATAGTTCTGAGCCGCCTAATCTTGTTTTAGAGTAATCTATATTAGTAAGGATGTTATCAATTATTGTTTGTGATGTTCTTGTGACTCTGGTATATTCATGAACTTTTATTTCCAAGTTATTCATGCATATAATATCCTTTAAATCTTCTGTCATTTTATTCTGTGTTGCAAAGTCTGTATTGAAATCTCCCGCTACAATAACGTTTGTAAAACGAGTAGTAGTAATCTCTAAAAGCCTATTGAATAGTTCACAAAAATTGTTCCATTCCCCATTTGGTGACCTGTAAATACCTAACACCGCTACTTCGAAATTATTGTCGATTTTTACTCTCAAACCAGTAACTTCTATATCCATTTCCACAGCAAATTTCTCTACATATTCTAGATTAAATATTTGCATATTCTTAGCATTTTTAGTGAAGATAGCTACTCCCCCACTTCGATGAGATGTCCTGCAATACGACGTTTTCAATGAATAGTTTGGAATATTAAGTTGTGACAATTCATCTTCTTTTAAACCATGCTCTGTGAAAATAGCTATATCAGGAGCCTCTTCTTTAAAAAATACTTCGATTCTATCTATTTTGTTACGAATGTATTGAATATTCTGATGGAACACAGTGAGTACCGGTACTTCCCTATCATCCCTTATTACTTTATCGTTGCTTTTGCATATTGAAGTAGATTTACTTAATCTCTTAGAATCTTGAGAGCCTATCAGATTGCTACAAGAGTTCCTTCCACTAATGCTATCCTGATTTTTTGATCGATTAACGTCTTTTAATACAATTGAAGATATGAATTTATCATCTGAAACTAGTTTCCCTTCCCGGTTTTGAGCCACTTTACTAAAAAAGGTTCGTTAGATGATTGTTTAGGAGAATTATTGACAGTAGATTGCAAACGACTTTCAATCAGCTCTGCCAGCCTATTACAAAATATTACTTTGCCAGATTGATTTAGATGTAGACCATGATTAGTGAAGTTTTGTTTTTTCAGCCTTTCATTTAGAAAACAAATCCCCAACTGCTTAGAATTCTTATTTTTTAGGCTGTTGATTGTATTATGAATTGATTTATTTGTTGACTTAATGGCTTCATTTAGCTCTGGCCTATCAAACCTATACGGAATTGTACTTATTATTACATTAGTTTTTTGGCTGAGTGGTACAATCTCTTTAATTTTTTCATTTATTTCAGGAAGATGTTTTAGATTAGGTTCATTTATATTGTTTGAGCCACCCAGTACTATTAGAAAATCGTTTTTCCCAAAATCTTTAGTTTGTTCCTGTGCTGACTCTACGATAGCGTTTATAGGGGCACTTGGTTTGAAAAAGCTCTGAACTTCATACTTATTTTTTAATCTTTTATTTAGTAGGTCACTACAGTCTCGTCCATGACTGGATGTCAAGAGCAGTACTCTACCTTTCCTATCGTTATTTGCCCTTACTTTAGTTTTGGTTGCTGTTTGCAAAACCTGACTATACGTTTTTGTTTGACCATTTCTATTTATTTTTTCCCCATTTGATTTAGGTTCTACTTTTTTTGTATTGATCAGAGGTTCAGATCTTACATTAGCCAAGTTTATTTTTGATTTTAATATTTCGATTTCCTCTGACATAGACCTACATTGACTCGTGAGATTTAGTATTTCAGTTTTATGGTCTTCCTGCTGCAATTTTACAATAACTTCCAGAGATTTTATGTGATCCACTAACCCTATTCGTTCTTCCTCAGAATTTTTTAGTGATGTTTCTAATTTTGTTTTCAATTTGGTGTGATCACTCAATAGTTTAGCAACCTTTTCTTCTACATCTACAGTAGCTTTAAGAGCTGTTGGAGATGTTTTCGTTAATAATTGCTGAGATCGCGTAGCTACTTGAGTTTTAGTTGAACAATTAGATTTAGATGCCTTGTTTGGACTCATTTTCCTAGCTAAAAATTGTTTTCAATTGATTTTAGTTAAATGTTTAATGAAATATTACTTAATTTATTACAATTGTCAACTTGAGACTATTTAATTACAAGAAAATTTATCAATATCGGTACACCTAACCTCGAAAATAGAATTTGACTTTTTATTTAATTACTTTAACTTATATTAGACAAGTTAATGATGTAAATTATTAAGATATTATAAATACTAATAATAATAAACAAAAATACTACTTATCCGTTCGAATTAAAATTCTATGCTTCAAAATTCGCAGAGCCTGTTCAGACAACGTATGCACAGTACCACTGCTACCTCGATTTTTTTTTTTTACCTCGATTTTTCTACCTCTCAATAGAAATACAGTATTAAGCTTCTTAAACGATTCATCTCTGGACCTTTTTTCCTTTCAATTGATGAGATCCCACATTTCCATGAAATTACAAAAAAATCACCACGTAATTTTAAAGTCCAAAAAATGAAATTTCGAATAAAATAGGAATAAAAAAAATTCAACCATTGGATATAAATTAAAGATAGACAAACCTATAGATAAAAGACAAACCTATTTCCACTCCATTTCGTTATGGATTTACTTTTGAACTAATATTCAAAATCTTTTTTCCAGTTCACTTTGTATGTTTGAGTGTTGAGTGTTGCAACACACACTTTCGTTCTAGCTATTGAAATTCGTCCTTGAACTAACTTTGACCCACTTATTTTACTAAATATTTTAAAATTAACATTCGACATTGTCACTCTGCCATTATACACACAAATTCTCACGATTTGACTCAGAAACCTTTCTCTAGTCCACAATAGAAGAACAAACACAGCGATCTTCAGTATTCATCGCCCCAAAACTTTCTTTTCGGAGACAATGCACCACACTCCAAACCAAAGACCAATTACCAGTATAACGCCTCATGAATAGGGGACGCGTTCACGGTCATCTAGCGAAGTTAGGGCATTCCAGTTTGGTGGCCTCTCCCTATTGTGTGGCAGGGGTGGCTTTCAACACGGTCATCATTTTCGTCACACCCTGTCACTTCCGGAAGCTGCTGTTGTTGTTGTTGTTGTCCTCTCAGTATCACTTTCCCACCAGGCAAACAACAGAACTTATCTGGTCAAAGTGTGACACACTTTGATACAGTCTTGCCAACTGCAAACCACAAAATATTGATTCATTGTACAATATTGATAGTATTGATTCATTAATGGTTATCTAATATATTAAACATTAAGATGCTGCCCTCTGTGGATAAGCTAGTAAGGGATTGAAAGAGGAGAGGAAGGAGAATTAGGCGAAAGATAGAAAAGAAAAGTGGTGAAAGAGAAGGAGAAGTAAAATACGGAAGATTCGAGTGAAGGAGAAAAAAGTAGGGGAAAAGAAAGAGAAGAAAAAGAGATACAAAGGTGGAGAGGAAGAAAATTCATTCTGTGATGTTTTCCATGACGAAATACTTAATGAACAGTCTATTATCAAAACTGACACTGTATTTCACTTTTAAATAATGTTTTACTCACATATATTGGAGATGCTTAAGGAATGCATTTCACTTCTGAAAAGAAGCTTCATCAGCCTAAGGCTTTTCAGAAGTGAAAATTCATTCATTAATAGAAGTATTCATTAAATTGATTTATTACAGTTGATCAAATATAACAAACAGCTGGAGGCTCTCTCAGTCGTCAAGCTGGTGAATAACGGATTGAAAGAAGAGATGAAAGAGAATTAGGCGAAAATAGAGAAAAATAAAAATAACTTTAAATAAAATAGTCTATTAGACCAAATATCGATTTTTTGAAGAGTATAACCATAGACCAACAATCAAGTTGATTTCCTTATGCTATGGTAACCTTACTATCATATCATATTGTTTTAAAAACACTTGAAGTGTAGAAAGTAGGCATAATGTGATGTTGAACCCAAGACAAAGTGAACGTAAATAATTCAGAGCACCTATCGATATCCTTACAGTATTAAAGAGGCTTCTTTGTGCGTTCTCAGAATTCAATTTCAAGAAAAGAAACCCTCCCCCCCCAACCCCTGACTCTCTTCGCCCATTATCCACCACCCAAGGATTTGTCTCTGCCACCAGTATTCTAACGCAATCTACCTTTCGTTCCTTCACCTTCACTTCCAATCTATTTCTTCCATTCTCCTTTATTTCTTTCTCTTCTTTCTCTCACCTTTCATCACTGTCAAGCAGATAGCATCAAGTACATTCCTATCATTACCATTGTGGAGCTGTGAATTCGTGTTGACTAACTAATGCGTTGTTCTAAATTTTGCACTCATTGAATAACTTCAAGCTACTGATTTAATTTGATCTCACTGAACTTCTTTAGAGAAAGTAATTGAACTAGAAATTGTAATCTAGTAATTGAACTAAAAAAAGTAATGGAATACACTAATGAATCTACTCCATCTGAATCTTGAATGATGCATTTCAAATCATAGACTATCACTGTCTAATGATCAAGAAGTCTGATGGAAACTGAATAATCAAATCTTTTTAAAAAGCCAAAGTTTTCTTTATCCTGCCATTCCATTTCGACTTGCAATTTGATTTTATTCATCAAATTGCAAGTCGAAATTAATTAATTAGCAAAAAAGACATTGTTCTCTGCTGTAAAATCACTTCCCGGTGGTTCGGAACCCACCTAAAACTGTAGGTCCAACTTATTAATCACCATCATCCAACGCTCAGGTCTCAGACCTATGTGGGCTTCATCCTCAAAAAAAAAAAAAAAAAAAAATTCTACTTTTTCTATTCCATCCCCCTCTTCTAGTTATTGAAATAATATATTTTCTTTTTGTGTTATGTTATATTAAAAATTGTTATTTCCCACGTTTTGATTTTAATACAATATTTATTTTATCCTCTTCTCACTCTTGAGCTAACCATTTAGTTTATATTTTTCGGATGATGTAGCCCACATAGGTCTGAGACTTGTGCGTGGGTAATTAGTTTATTCATTTATTTATCCATCTATCTATTTATTTATTTAATTATTCATTCATTTATTATAACAAACACTATCAAGAAAAGAAACAACAGGCATAGCCCACTACTGTTTTCTTTACAAATTTTGAACAAGAAAATACAAATTGTATGATGGTGATTGATAAATGGGACCTACAGTTTTAGGGGGGTTCCAAACCACCGGGAAGTGATTTTACAGCAGAGAACAGAGTCTTTTTCCAATCGGTCGACCTTACAAAGAGCGCCCAGGAGTTTCGTAGCTTATCTCTCATTGAACAGATATCTGCTACGGCACTCGGCTATTAATTCCCTATGTTTCTCCTCTTTTTTCTATTTATCACTTGTCTTTCTGCCTTTCCTTTATCCTACTTTTCTTATTTCTATTCCTGCTATCACCTTCACTTTAATTCTCTTGTCCTCTTCCTTTCACTCACTCTTACCTCTTTTTCTGTTTACTCCTGGTGCCATTTTTATCTGAAAGTTTGTGCAAATTTAAAAATACAGTAAGTAATCCAAAAAAAGTCAGATCTTAGTTCCCGTTAGAAGTGGTATTCAACTTCTAGCTTCGATGTGAAAATTTAACCAAATGAAAACATATTTCAAAATTAATTCATTTTTAAAACCGATTTTCTCGGTTTTTATTATTGTTTAAAGTGAAACGATTGTGAATTAAATGTAGTGATAATCTCTGTTACGATATCGAATTGAATGTAAAATGTTATTATTGCTTGTCAAATATTAGATTTTTGCAACAAATTTGTACATTTTATCTAGCTAAGAAAATTTGAAGTAACGAGAATGTTTACCTGGAAACTCAAATCAACCTAGTCAAGACAATTAAACAGAGTGCTTGTACCTATCATGCTGTTTGTTACCTCTAAGTCCTGATTGAATTGAGGATTTCATGCAATCAAGAAGATATAAATTAACTGGAAATATTACTTACAATATCAATAATAATTGTTAACGTTTAAGATCATTTTAACGGAGTCTATGAATGTATTTTTCAGTTGTCCCTTATTTTCTTATAAGTTGAATATTAAACTCAGTTTAGAAAATATGAATTAACTAAGAGTCTGTTATGTTTAACAAAAGCAACAAAGCATGACCCCTGGCGGCAGGCAGACGATGCTTCTTTTAGAAGTGAAATGCATTCCTCAAACATCTCCAATATATGTGAATAAAATATTATATAAAAGTGAAATACAGTGTCAGTTTTAATATTGGAAAAACTTAGAATATTGCTTGTAAATAATGTAACTAACTTGTAATAATGTAATGTAATACGATTTATAACAGCTAAAAACAATTTAACGGAGTCTATAATAATGTATTCCACTGCTGCCTTCAGATTTTCTATAAAGTTGAGGATTCCACACAGTCCACAAAATTTAAATCAACTAAAAATATAACTTGGAAATGCAAATAACCTCTAACGGCCAAAAACAATTTAACGGAGTGCTCGAATGTATTTTTATGTTGTCTCTTGATTGTCTAGAACGTTTCTCCACGAAGTCGTTCATTGTCCAGGTGGGACAGACAGCACACATCACACCCTGCTTCATGTCGGAGGTATACACTATACAGCAAATGCCTGGCTGTAGCTGTAGCAGGCCAGTTATTTATAATAGCTGTGCTGTGCTACGTTGCCTCCTATCCACGGAATACAAATCGACTTTTTAGCCAAATGAAATACATTGTTCGCCGACCAACAATTACGCGCATTATTTATTGCTGTTTACATTGTATTTAGTGCTGAGAAATTGTTTCCTGTCCGCTCGGTGACTCGTACTGCACTATCGACCGACGGTAATCGATAGTCGAGTCGCGGTTTTCGAGGTATCGATTGATAGAACAAATACACAGATACACAAATTGATAAACAAATAAATAAAATAAAATAAAAATAAACATATAAACAAATACAGATACACAAATTGAGTAGTAAATAGTTGATATTTTGGTATTGATTTGGAAAATTGGTAAAGATTTGAAATATTCATTAAGGAATGGAATAGAATGTTCTATGCTGAAAATCACTTCCCGGTGGTTCGGAACCCACCTAAAACTGTAGGTCCAACTCATAAATCACCATCATCCAACTCATTACCCACGCACAGGTCTCAGACCTATGTGGGCTTCATCCTAAAAAAAAAAAAATATGTTGAGGTGTATTAAATGTGAAGGTCGATTTTTGAAATATCGATTATTAAATGGAATCTGTGATGTTTTCCATGACAAAATACTTGATGAACAATCTAATATTAAAACTGACACTGTATTTCACTTTTAAATAATGTTTTACTCACATATATTGGACATGCTTGAGGAATGCATTTCACTTCTTCAATTTCATTTCGCTTCTTTTCAGAAGTGAAATGCATTCCTCAAGCATCTCCAATATATGTGAGTAAAACATTATTTAAAAGTGAAATACAGTGTCAGTTTTAATATTAGATTATTAAATGGAAGTTGTATGAAGGTAGAAGTCAATATTGGGGCATTCAAATCAAAACATTTTTATTGCCATGAACAAGTACATGCATTGACAAAGTCAAGTGAATAGTGTAGGCTACATACTCAAGACAAATACATTATTAATACAATAAACAGCTACAAAACGAAGGAATAGTTACAATTAATTATTATTATATATTAATTATATATTATTATATATTAATTATTATTATTAATTAATTATTATATTCATTACAATTAAGTCTGTGTGCATTACAATTAAGTCATTACAATTAAGTCAATTATATCTGTGTGCTCAAAGAACTCCTCAATGCTATAAAAAGGGTTTTTTATAAGCAATTCATCTAATTTCTGAAGGACAATCTTACTTTATACTTGTTAATGAAGTTGAAAAACTTATTATAAACTTTTATTGATCTTATTATTAAACTTCTCATTGATCAGAAAAGTTAGCAGCGATTAAAATTATCGATCATGAAATGGAAGAAAATGGAGATGGGAAATTGTGTTTCCAAATGATGATGATAATGATGCTTCAAGTTTTTTTTCGTTTTCTTCTTTTATACAATGATGCACAACTGTGTTCCAATGGAGCTTCGAAAGAATAGCCTAGACGTCAGGTGCTTGTACAGTGGAGTTTCTAAGAGCCTCAACGTCTGGAGCATAGCTTAAGATGGAGAAGCAGTGTTTTGGAGAAATGTGTTGAAGAGAGAAAAGAATTTTTCAAGGTTGCGAAATACAGTATATGGAAGCATTTAAAAAGTTTCAAGAAGCTAAAAAAAGGGTATTTAAAGGGTATAAATAGGTCTGAGACTATGATTTGGATGACGGTGATTGATGAGCGATGATTGATGGTGATTTCAAAGTTCGAATTATAGAGGTTCAGAATTCTATGATTAACATAAAATAATGAAAGGATGACAAATAAAATTAATGCAATCGTCACAAAACCAATCAGGGACCAGTAGTTGAAAAGCCTTGCACTGTATCGCTTCAATAAAGTATTGTCATCCTATTGTAAAAATGTTGATCAGTAGCGTATATAAGGAAGGGGCCCATGGAGCCCGGCCCCCTCTTAAAATGAAGAGATACTTCATAAAACAAACTTTTAAATACAAATATGATGAATTGTCAAATGTCCATTTTGCTTGATCACTTTAAAAATAACAATATTCAAAGAATCTAGTGTTATTCAATGTTTGCATTTGTCAAATTATCTACTTAATTATACAAAAACAAGGAATCCCAGACTTGTTAGTATTGCTTGAGCCCTTGAAAAAACGATTTAGAACGTATCTGGTGTCATTCAATCTTTGAATTTGTCAAATTATTTACCAGATTATACTAAAAATAGTATATTTCGCACCTAGGGCCGAAAATGTGTGTTTGCCGGCTCGAGATCGCGGTTTTCAAGTTCGAGACGAAGTCGAGAACTTGAAGCGTTTGAGAGCCGGCAAAACATTTTTGCCCGTGTTGCGAACGCTATTTTTCGCCACACTACGAAAAAAAAACAAAACAACAATGTTAAGATGGAAATTTTGAAAGCGAAATTTTAAGGCTATGGTACTTGCAAGAATACAAGGAACGGCTATCACCTTTTTATCCAACCTACAGCGCTCTGGGTGGGCATTTTGTCAACTACTACAACTGTTCACCAAAAGTTTAGATGGTTAGGTTTTTTGTTGTTATTCCTGTTCCTGATTCGAAACTTGCATAAAACAACCAAAAACCTAACCAACTAACCTTTCTATACCAACAGTAACCTTTACCAACAGTTGCAGTAGTAGTCAAAATTCCTAAAAACAAAAAACCTAACCAACCAACCTTTTGGTGAGAGGTTACCAACATTTGTAATAGTTGACAAAATTCCCACCCAGAGCTCTGTAGGTTGGATAAAAAGGTTCTATTGTTTGATATCAAAACTACAAAATAATACATATTAAGTTATAAAAAGTGATCATTTTTGACATTTTAAATACTACGTACATATTAAATTATAAAAAATAAACATTTATTGATGGTTTAAATATTTTTGTTTTACATAAAAGTTGGAAGGATTCATTTTTACAATCATGACTGCTGTATCCAGACACGATCAGCTGTCATTCAAGGTCATTTTCTTTTCCGCCCTAGGGCGGTAAACGTTTACAGACCTCGACGGAAACCAAACACTTTCGGCCTCCATATGACGCACGAAAAACAGCTCATTACGTCCTAGTGTGGCGAAAAAGGAATTTCTGATTCATTATTGGTCTTAGTACCCCAAAATTTAATCTTCATTAAAGATTTTAACCCTAGACCTGAACTATAGCCTACATATTTGGTGCAAATTATTTTTTTCGGAGGATGAAGTCCACATAGGTCTGAGACCTGTGCATGGAAAATGAGTTGGATGATAGTGATTGATGAATTGGATCTACAGTTTTACGTGGGTTCCGAACCACCGGGAAGTGATTTTACAGAGAATTTTATAAAAAATCCTCAGCTTCACTTTTGCCTCTTCCAGAAAAAAAACAATTTTATCCCCCACTCAAGTTTTCCTTGCTCAAGTTGGCTAGGACTAGCTTTGAATTGATTAACATTCTTCTATTTACCTTAAGATTAAAAGTAAATAATAATAGCTTGTATCGACATAAGTGATAGCCGCGAGCCGTAGCAGGTATCTGTTCAATCAGATAGATAAGCTGCGTTCTCGTAGGTCCTGTTCGTAACGGTGACCGATTAGATTGGCCAGCAAAAAAGACACTGTTCTCTGCTGTAAAATCACTTCCCGGTGGTTCGGAACCCACCTAAAACTGTAGGTCCAACTCATCAATCACCATCATCCAACTCATTACCCACGCACAAGTATCAGACCTATGTGGGCTTCATCCTCAAAAAAAAAAAAAAAATATATATATATATTTTTTTTTGTATTGGTGATCAATCGATAATTGCCGTGGGGAAAATGATCTGAACTACATGTCTGGTGCAAATGGTTCCATTTCAACTGCATCCAAATCTGACATTATCTTTCCAAATCACGTCCAATCAAATCATTGCAATTCGTTTGCGACGATGATAATTGTGAATGGAAACGCGTCTACGTGCCAATAGAAAACATTGCCTACAAAAGTGGATGATTAGCAATTGTGTTTAACTTGAAGCATCATCTCATCATCATCATCATCATCATCATCATCATTTGTAACACAATCGAAGTAGAGTGTGAATGAACAAAGCCGGTCTATTGGATGTCCGGATGATCGGGGTCTCTTTTTATTAGTAGTAACGGATACGACTGTTGCATGGCTTGAATATGAATGGTAGCATTGAATAGAGCAGATCGCGCAATGATTCGAATACTAAGTGCCTTTATCGGTTCTCAATGATCAGACTGTACAATGAATTTTTAGTGAAGTCGTAAATAATTAGTCGGCGATATTCAGATTGAATGAGTGCGTTTTGAATATTTATAACGTGGAATATTCATTCAGTATTTTCATCATGCAAAGATTGTAAAGGATTCTACAGTAGTTTGATATTGAGCAGCCACTGTGGTGAAGTTGGTTAGGGCGCTTAACTATTAGCTGCCGATACCCGTCCAGAGCGTTATTGTGGCTTGAGATGAATTAAAATTTGTTCATCTCCGATACAAAAAGGCTACATCAATTGTGTTGCTTTCTAAACGTCTCTGTCGAATGATGGCTTGGACGCAGGAAGTAGCTCAGAGGTGTACCAGACAGTACACACACTCATCTGTGCAGCCAGACCCTGTGTAAAGGTGGGAGAGGACTGTCAAGCATAGAGCTTTAGAATTTGTTTCGGTGGGCTTGGCATACTGATACAATTCTGTTATCTCAGTGAGGAAAGCAATAACAAACTACTTCACTCCTCGTTTGCGTAGTACTCTGTTTGGACTAAGACATGGCGTTGAGTGATCAGATTATTTCTCATGTCTGGTGAATGAATATATTATACAAAAGATCATACCTACAGTGGAATCGGCTATGGTACTATATACATACATACCTGTCCAGTCTGGTATTTTTCAGTCGTCATTCACCTCATTACCTATACGCTCAAGTCTCAGACTTAAGGTAGTGGACTAGAGTCTATTTTGCCGTCTTCCACATCCTTGTGTGATCACTGCCAATATATATAATAAGGAAATAAGGAAAATATATATAGTACAACAGAGACGCCATATTTGATTTTGTTTCTAATATAACTTTAACTCATGTGGACATTAGGATATCAACAGCAGAAAATATCCTTATTTAAATTTATTACTTTGGTATATAATAAAATCTTAAAAAACACCTTTAAG
The DNA here is from genome assembly GCA_948455865.1 of Conomelus anceps. Lineage (NCBI taxonomy): Eukaryota > Metazoa > Arthropoda > Insecta > Hemiptera > Delphacidae > Conomelus > Conomelus anceps. The sequence continues at coordinate 486,602 of OX418223.1, forward strand.
TGGAAATTATGACTCACGTTATGGCTCCTTTGGTATAATTGACCGAACGAAGAGAGGTCTCTGTTTCAAGTTGACCGTTTTGCATTTATCTGTTACTAAAACGCATTTGTAACGCATTTACGGCTGACCAAATTCAATTAGATTTTGCGTGGATCTTCTTTAAAAGAATGTCCAGCGATGTATGTGTAAGGATTTTCGAAATTGCTTGCATTTAAAGGATATTTAGAAGGAAAAGGCCTACTTCTATAGAAACATATAATAATAATAATTAATAAATAAATATTATTTTTAAAATCAGCTTCTCCATCATCTATAATTAAATTTGATTCATAGATAGCCCTTGGGCTTCCAGATTAATCTGGTTGAGCCTTATTCATATGAGTTAAGTTATCTTCCAATTACATATTTGTTAGAGATACAAATCATTTCTAATATTTTTATAAAGTATAATAACGTAAATTATTTTATAAAGTAAAATAATATTATTATAAAGTACTGTAGTTTTCATATAACTTGGCAGCAGTTGGGTTAAGATGTAGCAAGTCCTCCCATCTTCTACACGCTGCCAAGTTATTTGAATAGTACAGTATAAGTGATTACTAGTAGCTTGATTGGACAAATTCCAGTAATATTATTTTGTAAAAACAGTATTCATTCGTCAGACATGTGAAATCTGATGAATCAGCTGTCTGGAGAATAGAAATGCGGCCTTGACGAGTGACTTATTGTGGACCACACACATGAAATAGACTACGCAAATTGAATAAAGTGTTAGGTCTAATGATTATATTTCATTTCGCGATGGTGATTATCATTGAGTACATTCCTCTGTGCAAGCACTTCTATTCTTGGGCGTGAGGTCTACTGTTCACAGAATTACTAGTAAATAAACATTACATCAGATTCAATTAACAAATTAAATTGCAATCTAAATAATTTTAATAATTTTTTCAGTAACTACAAATAACACAAGTTAGTACTAATAATATTAGTTTGTCAATTGTTGGACAACAGGCCTTGCAAGTAATCTGTGCTACAATAGCTCATTGGTGACGCCTATCCAAAAAAAGATACTAAAAAAGTACTTAATTGTTGTACTTAATGTACTAGGTGTATTAAGTACTAGGACAGAATTGAACCAATTGATAACTTATAATTTCAAAAAATGTTTATTTTAATAAATTTTATTATGATGTTGGAAATACATTATTTTTAACAAAAACTCAACTGTAGTGAAAAACTGACAAAATTCCACAGTATCTTTCATAACTGGCATTGGTAGTTTAAAGAAAATATCGGCACTTGCTCAATCCAACATCCGTTACCCTGCAATATAATTGGTTGAGACCAACAAGCAGCACACAAACATACACCATGAAAGATTGCGGGTGTAGACGCGTCTGTGCGTTGGCCACTTGAACCGGGGGTCAACTGAGTTGGATAAACATTTTCTTCTTATTTTTTCTTCTTCTTCTCCATCTCACCATTATTTCTCTACTTCTTCTGCTCAATCTTCTCTTTCTTCTATATCATCTCCTTCCTTTTCTTCCCCTCCCACTTCTTCATACCCATCTACTCTTCTTCCTCCTCTACCTCTTCCTCCATTTTCTTCTCCTTCTCCTACTTCTCCTACTCCTCTTCCTTCTATTCCTCTTTCTCATCCTCCTCCTCCTCCTTCTCTTCCCCATCAATTTTCTGTTTCTTCACCTTCTTCTTCTACTCTTTAAAGTAGTAATTTATGTAGTTAGGCCGAATGCAGTTAATTTTATGTAGTTAAATAAAATTTAATATGTACAGGCTACAGACTTATGTGAGAATCAATACAAGTTTCATAGTTGGTACACTTGGATTTCTCTTTCTCTTCCTCTTTCTTCTCCTTCCCTCCTCCACACCCCTCCTCATCCTTCTTCTTTTCCGCCTCCTCCTCCTCTTCCTTCTCTTCCTCGTCTTCTTCCTCCTCCTCCTCCTCCTCCTTCCCCTTCCAACACTTTCTCTTTTTTTTCTCCCCAACCTACTTCTTCTCCTCCTCCTGCTCCTTCTTCTTCTTTTTTCTACTTCTTATTCTTCATTTTCTGCTCCTCTTTCTTCTTTCCTTCTTACTTTCCTTCTACTGCTCCTCCTCCTCCTCTTTCTTATTTTTTTCTTCTCCCTCCTCTTCCTCCTCCTCATCCTCCTCTTCCTCTTCCTTCTCCTCTCCTCCTCCTCCTTCTCTTTCTCTTCCTCTTTCTTCTTCTCCTCTCTCTTCTCCTCCTCTTTCCTCTCCTCCTCTTTTTTCTTCTCCTCTTCCTCTTTCTCCTTCTCCTACTTCTTTTTCTTTTCCTCCTACTCCTCCTCCTCTTTCCACCTACGTCTTCTCATTTTTCTTCTTCTACTTCTCCTTCTTTCCACCTTCTTTTTTT
>OX418223.1:489200-548403 GCA_948455865.1 Conomelus anceps
CTTTACTAAGGGCCCGTTCACACGATACAGTTTTTGTGCGGTACAGTATATTTGCTGTATCAGTTATTTTGCAGTGCTTTCGTTTGCATGTACATTTCATATTGTATGTTCACACAATACTGTTTCGACTGGATCCAGTAAAAAAGCTGTTCTAGCCGATTTCTACATTCTGTTTTGTCTTCGAAAACTGTATCGCTAAAATCAGCTGTACCGCAAAATAACTATCCCTATCCGGTGGCACATGTATTGTACCGGTAATGGATATGTTCAAACGATACGCTTATTAAGCTGGAAGCAGTCTTCAGATCGTCAGCATTGATCTTCTTCATTGATATTCTTCAGCATTGATCTTCTTATTAGTGAATTCCAGTGTCCAGAAGTGGAAGATATTAATTGTGAAATTTAATTTCTCTAATATATGAGAGACCCGCCTTATGGGACAAGACTTAAGATTAATATAAAAATAAAGAGAGAAAAATGTGTAGAATATTGAAACCAGAATTTGCGTTCTTTGATCAAACTTTAAGAGAAACCTTCAGTAAGAAACTTATTTTAAAAAAATCTTACACAAATAAAAAAAAATCCTGGACTGGAATAAATAAAACTGAACTGGAAGCGCAATGGTGGGAGTTGCTGGTCTCCTATCGGAATTTAGTCTTATTTCTAAACATAATCCGTACGAAGGACGGGCAAAATAGCTATCTACTCTATAGATACACTAATTTCATTGCCCTGATATATAGGTCTATGAGCTCGGTAGGTCTTTTTTGTGGAAAATAAATCTGTGTATCAGAGCAACGATGAACTTGAACTTCAAGTGATTGATGTCTTGTGAATTTTATGTAAATCAGTATCTTCTAAACAGCCGTTTTTCGTTACTACCTTCCCCTAGGATAAGCTTCCCAAATGAGTTTCCCTTTCCAAAATTAGTTGTTTGCAAGCGAGTTCTCCAGCCCGTTGGGCTCACTAGTATAAATTTTTATTTAATTTTGAATTATGTATCAAATTTTTACTTTTTTTAATGTTTTCAAATCATTATCAGTATGATACACTTTTTCACTAATTCTTATATCACAAATATTTAGATTTTTCATTGGAATTAAGGTAAAATAAAATATTATTTTCACTATTAATATAATTTATTTCAAATTTTTCAACTTTCAAACTTTTTCAAATTTGATCAATGGATTCAAAGCTTGGATTTCTTGTTCCATAACGTTCTGCATTGTTAAAATTAACTTGTTATTGTAAATTCAACTACTTGCAGTCAATTTTAATGTTCAATATTCCTACTCACTTCTGGCCAAACGTTTTCGAGTCATGAAGAAATATTATTTATTTACAATTAAAATTGACTGCCAGTCGTTGAATTTACAATAGCAAGTTAATATTAACAACGCAGAACGTTATGGAACAATAAATCCAAGCTTTGAATCCATTGATCAAATTTGAAAAAGTTTGAAAAATTCCATATTATTTGATACAAATTTAAATAGTAAATAAACAAATTATATTGATAGTGATAATAATATTTTATTTTACCTTTATTATGAATTTACAATAAAATGCTAAGGATTCAAAGCATTTCTAGTCTGATACCCTTTTTCCTTCTCACAGATTAATATCCAAGTTATTCAGATTGAAAATAGAACAAAACATGATACAATGAATCGGTGTTTTTTACAGGTGACTGTTGAATGGAAGAGCATACAAAAAGGGGGAAGAAAGACAAACTAAGTGAAGAATAAAGAAGAGTAGAGCACGACTTTTATGAATAGGAGAAAAACACACAAAACACGAATGAATGAATAAAAGAGCAGCTGACAATGAAGACAGGAGAAGAGAAGAAGAAGTCTGTGTGCTCCGTGACTTCTCAGCGGATGCTGTGCTCCTCTTATTGGCTACAATCTCATCTCAACTTCATCTCTCATTTACCCTACTCTTCTTCTTTCTGCTTCTTCTTCTCCTTCTTTTACATATTCTTCTGTATGTGCTCCTTGGTCGTCTTTATTTTCTATTTCATCTTCTCTTTCCTCTCAGTTTGTCTTCTTCTTTTACTACGTCTTCTCCTTCTTCCTCATCACCTCATTCTTCTCCTTCCTCTTCTCTTCCTTATTCTTCTACTTGCTTCCCCTCCTTCTTCTTCTCCTCCTCCTGCTTCTTCTTCACCGTCTCCTTCTTCCTCTTCTTCTTCCTCACCTTCTTCCTCACCTTTTTCCTCTCCTTCTTCCTCTCCTCCTTCCGCTCCTTCTTCCTCACCTTCTTCCTCTCCTTCTTCCTCTCCTCCTTCCTCTCCTTCTTCCTCTCCTTCTTCCTCTCCTTATTCCTCTCCTTCTTCCCCTCCTTATTCCTCTCCTTCTTCCTTTCCTTCTTCCTCTCCTCCTTCCGCTCCTTCTTCCTCACCTTATTCCTCACCTTCTTCCTCTCCTTCTTCCTCTCCTTCTTCCTCTCCTTATTCCTCTCCTTCTTCCTCTCCTTATTCCTCTCCTTCTTCCCCTCCTTATTCCTCTCCTTCTTCCTTTCCTTCTTCCTCTCCTCCTTCCGCTTCTTCTTCCTCACCTTATTCCTCACCTTCTTCCTCTCCTTCTTCCTCTCCTCCTTCCGCTCCTTCTTCCTCACCTTCTTCCTCTCCTTCTTCCTCTCCTCCTTCCTCTCCTTCTTCCTCTCCTTCTTCCTCTCCTTATTCCTCTCCTTCATCCCCTCCTTATTCCTCTCCTTCTTCCTTTCCTTCTTCCTCTCCTCCTTCCGCTCCTTCTTCCTCACCTTATTCCTCACCTTCTTCCTCTCCTTCTTCCTCTCCTTCTTCCTCTCCTTATTCCTCTCCTTCTTCCTCTCCTTATTCCTCTCCTTCTTCCCCTCCTTATTCCTCTCCTTCTTCCTTTCCTCCTTCCTCTCCTTCTTCCTCTCCTTCTTCCTCTCCTTATTCCTCTCCTTCATCCCCTCCTTATTCCTCTCCTTCTTCCTTTCCTTCTTCCTCTCCTCCTTCCGCTCCTTCTTCCTCACCTTATTCCTCTCCTTCTTCCTCTCCTTCTTCCTCTCCTTATTCCTCTCCTTCATCCCCTCCTTATTCCTCTCCTTCTTCCTTTCCTTCTTCCTCTCCTCCTTCCGCTCCTTCTTCCTCACCTTATTCCTCACCTTCTTCCTCTCCTTCTTCCTCTCCTTCTTCCTCTCCTTATTCCTCTCCTTCTTCCTCTCCTTCTTCCTCTCCTTATTCCTCTCCTTCTTCCCCTCCTTATTCCTCTCCTTCTTCCTTACCTTCTTCCTCTCCTCCTTCCGCTCCTTCTTCCTCACAATCTTCTTCATCCATCTTCCTCCTTTTCTTCTTAATATTCTTCTTATGTGCTCTTTTGTCTTTTTTTTGTTTTTGTTTTGGCGGAGGTGATATTGTGGAAGATATCCATGATGAATAATAGGACTTGAAGTTGTCACAACCACATTTATTGAAAACCATGAGATACTAGTTTCGTTTGTTACACCATTATCAATGTCAAACAAACTAAAACTAAAGTACAGATTAGCTTAACATATTTATACTCAACACAGAATGATACTATTAGCTGAGGGAGGAAGCTCCTCCAATAGGTTGACCTCCATTAAAGGTATGTGATTGGCTGGAGGCCAGAACAAGTCACGGCCACTGGTGGAAGGAGGAACAAGCAAATATAAGTGTCACAATCAAGAAACAAAAAACCGTAAATACATAGAAAGAAACAAAGAAGAACAAAACACAAGAAGACTAAAATTTAAAAAAAAAATTTAATAACTACATTTTAATAACGGTACTTTCAAGTTTTTCTCGGTTCACCTTCACTGCATTTCAGTGAACATGAAAATTTTAATTTTTAAATTTTGTAATTGTACTTGTTTTACTCTTGTTGAAAAAATTAAATAAAAAAATTGAATTACCTACACTTTAATACAGTCTCTGAGTAACAGTCACTTTCCTATTTATATAATTTGTCACTTCCTATCTCTCATCTTTTTTCGTTCTTTCACTCTCACTCTCACTCACGATCTCACACTCTCTCTTGCCCTCTCTCTTACACTCCCTCTCTCACACACTCTCTCTTCTCCCTCACGCACTCTCTTTCTATTACTCTTTCGCTTCATTCCACGTCCTTTTCTCTCTCATTCTCTCACTCTCTCACACTCTCTCTCAAGTGATTGATCATCCCCGAGAAGTCACTCATAAGTCAACCACTACTCTCTTCCAAAGTACAAGCGAGTTGTGATTCTTTTCAAATGTCTCCTCAAGCACTAATCTAAGTAAGAAATCTCCTGTCTTGTTTTCATCTTCTTTCTCCTTCTTCCTCTCCTTTTTCCTCTCCTCCTTCCGCTCCTTCTTCCACAGCTTCTTCCTCACCTTCTTCCGCACCTTATTCCTCTCCTTTTTCCTTTCCTTCTTCCTTTCCTTCTTCCGCACCTTCTTCCTCTCCATCTTCCTCTCCTTCTTTTCCTTCTTCTTCCACTCCTTCTGCCTCTCCTTCTTCCTCTCCTTTTTCCTTTCCTTCTTCCTTTCCTTCTTCCTCTCCTCCTTCCGCTCCTTCTTTCACACCTTCTTCCTCTCCTTCTTCCTCTCCTTCTTCTTAGGGTTAAGTGTAAGAGAGGACCTGCGAGACCTAACTTCGCCTCAATAAAGACAAGTTATCTATCTATCTACCTATCTTCCTCTCCTTCTTCCTCTCCTTGTCCAAACTTCGCCTTTTCATGTGAATGCATCACTTAGAATTTCATTTCATTAGCTTCACCCATTAGATCACTTTCAATATTTCCAACAAAATGTAAATAGTATCAACCAGATCTACTTTCTATGTGATGTTAAAATATTGTATGTACGCGCACATTTGAAAAAAGTTGTAAATTTACCATGAATAAAGTAATCTAATCTAATCTAATAATCCTTCTTCCTTTCCTTCTTCCTCTCCTTCTTCCGCACCTTCTCCCTCACTTCTTCCTCACCTTCTTCCTCTCTTTCTTCCTCTCCTTCATTCTCTCCTTCTTCCGCACCTTCTTCCACACCTTCTTCCTCTCCTTCTTCCTCTCCTTATTTCTCTCCTTCTTTCAGATTTACATCCCGTTGCGATAAAATATTTCACGCTTTCAAGTATTAGAATTTCAATAGCTTTATCACCGTACTACAAACACTGGATTCCACAGTTTTATTGCATCTTTTTATCCCATTTGTTTCCCATCTAATTTATCATCGGTTGCATCTTCATGATCCGAAAGATGGAGGAATGTAATCACTTGAGAATTACCTGAGAATCCAGTTTGTCGAATGATTATAGCGGTAGTATGAACCTGATAACTCTATTAGAGTAGTCGGTTTACAATTGTAACTCAAGATCCTGCCATTGATAAGAGTAATACTGCAAATTGAGCTTGTTAGGAATGGTCTCAATTGTAAAATTGGATAATTTTATTGCAGTATAGTTGTGTTCATACGTGGTTTTTATCTTTGAACTACAAGAAACATGATTTAAATTGCACATGGTATGAAGCAATTTGATTTCAAATTGATGTAGGTGAAATAGAAGAGGATTATCTAGTTGTAGATGATAGATACAGATGTATTATGTGCATAGATGATATAGATACGGATATAGATATATGATATAAATGCAGATGATACAACAGTCAGAGTTAATTAGGCTTCAATTTCTGAAGTTGTATCCCTGGTTTTGTAGCCCTTGGATATAGCGCCTATAAACAAGTTCCTTCAAGATAAAAATTATATATATATATATATATATATATATATATATATTTATTTATTTATTTATTCATTTATTTATTCATTTATTTATTCATTTATTTATTCATTTATTTATTGTGACAAAATTACAATGAATGTGAAGGCGCAACATGCTCAAGTCCAAAACTGCTCTCTCCACAAATTTGGAATTGATTATAATTATTTTCCAAAGCATTGAGGTTAATTTTAATGCTGAAAATTTTGATTTTCCAAAATACTCCATTCGAAAAATAATAAAATGATTTCTTTTCACTTGAAGCAAATCAATTTGGAAGTTTACTCAAAACGAAACACTGAAAACAGTAAATAATAGTCTATAATATCGAATTTTGATAGTAAATTTCAGTAAATTATGGTTGTATTGTGGTTTCAGTGTAATAGTTTTGTTAGTTATATAGTTAGCTAGTTAATTTCACAAAATCTATACTTTATTTGCATTTTTCTAACATTATTTGCCATATAATCTTTCAACAGGTCATGTAATAATATAATATATTGTATTTGAACAAATAAATATGGTCACATATAGAATATGTTAAAAATAATATGGACACGTGAATAATTATGAAATGAGTGATAAAAATTGTTTAAAACAATATGGACACGTATTAACATTGAACATTTTCAAAATTGTTTGTTAAAAATGATATGAGACGAGTGAATCATCATTGATTTGTGAGTGCAATTTTGAAAATTGTTGAACTATCTGAATTATTTACTTTTGGAAATTTTCTCCAAGAATTATTGTGTACACTTTGATCTTTAAAATTCTTGTCAATCCCATCCATGCTCCAATTCTTCAGACTCTTCAAAACAATCATTCAAAATTAAATTCGCCACTTTCACAGAGTAAAGGATGAGCATTGTGTCTCAATTCTATAATTATTATCCTTTATTAATGATCAACTCCTCAATTCTATGCTTTATCACCACTTCCTACTCTCTTATTACCTCCTTATTCTTCTCCTAGTTCTCCATTAATCCTTCACATCCTCATCCTTCATTCTCTTATTCTACCAATGTTTTTTTTATATTTATTTTCCTATTCGTATCTCTCTCTAAAGTTTTCCATCTTCCTTCCACGTTCTTTCCTTCTACCTTTCTTTTTACATTATTCAGCATACCATCATCGCCTGTGAAGCTTCATGATCTACTTGGGTCACGACTCATATCATACTCTATTCAAAATAAGTGCCATCAGCATTCACTCTCTTTATCCTTTAGTATTCTTCATCTTTTCATTCTCCCCCTACCACATTACCATACATCTTTTCATTCCTCCTTTTCCGCCTCTTCCTCCATCTCCTACTTCTCCTTTTCTTTTTCTTCAACATTTTCATCTCTACCTCCTCCTCTTTCATCTCCTTCTCATCCCCTCATCATATTCCTCCGCTTCCTTCCACTCCTCTTCATTCTCCTCCTCATCTTCCTCCTTCACCTCGTACTACTGTGTCTCATCCTCCTCTTCCTTCTTCTCCTCCTCCTCATCCTCTTTTACCTCCTCTTACTCTTCCTTATCATCTTCCTCCTTTTCATCCTCCTCCGTCTCCTCCTCCTCCTCCTCCACCTCCTCTTTCCCCTCCATATCCTCCTCCTCCATCTCCACATCCTCCTGCTGTTCTTCCTTTTCCTCCTCCTACTATTCATCCTCTTCTTCCTTCTCCTACTCCTCCTCTTCATCATGCTCCTCATTCTTCTCCTCCACATATTCCTCCTTCAACTCCTCCTACTCTTTCTCATCCTCTTCTTTTTTCTCCTCCTTCTCATCGTCATCTTCCTCCATTACCTCCTCCTACTGTTTCTCACCTCCTCCTACTGTTTCTCACCTCCTCCTCCTCATCCTCTTCTACCTCCTCTCACCCCCTACCTCATCCTCATCCTTATCTTCCTCCTTTCCCTGCTCCTCCACCTCCACATCCTCCTTCTGTTCCTCCTTTTCCTCCTCCTACTCTTATATTTTTTTTTCTTCTCCTTCTTTCCGTTTCCTTCTCCTCTTCTTCCTTATTCACCTCTTCTTCCTTCTGCTACTCCTCCCTTTTCTTTTCTTTCTGCCCCTCCTTTTAACTTCTTTTTCTTCTTCCCCTACTTCTTCCTTTTCCCCATGCGCCTCGTCATCTTCAAAATCATGAACAGCTCCCATTGCGGTCCGTAATAAAAGCGTATCGCAGGACAGATGCTTTTTTATTATTTGGAACGTCTTCTCTAATAGTTTCACAACTACATCGTGTCCCGTACGTCATGGACAATGACTCAACTGTCATTGGCTGATGTCACGATTCCTGTAGCTCGGCACAGGTTATTGTTTCATGCAGCATTTTAATATTATCACTTCCTGCTCCCGTGGGAGATGGCATGATGTGAGGCTGAGAGAGTGTTATGGCAAGATGTGATACCGCTAGACATCATAGCATTCATTCTATGTACTTGAACTGGGAGTTATAGTCATTTGAAATAAGTTTTTTATTATATGTCAACCGTTTACCCAAAGAATTAATTAGTGGTAGATCCCTCTTATTTGCAGACAATGCATCACTCATTTTCAGCAATTCCGTTCTAGATCATTTAGAAATAGATACCCATATAGGTGTGCTCAATTCCTGTTTAATTTATTCTTAAATTGGTTGAAATTAACAATAGATAGAAAAAATGCAAATAACTTCAATTCAAAAACAAATATAATTCAACTGATAGGGCTATGAACGTGTTTGTAAATGATAATCAACTAGAGCTAAAAGGAAACATTGTATTTCTAGAAGTTAAGTCAGTAATCATCATTCCAAGTAAGTGGGTTTGATTCCATACTAAGCCTGGAATTTATGTGTATCATACCAAAAAGCATTTCAAAGTTAATAAAACCCCTTGCAAGAAACAATCATCGATTAATTACCCATCCACTTACAAACCTGAAACTCATTTTGGCTAGATTAGATTAGATGACTTTATTCATGATAAATTTACAATTTTTGTTTTTAAATGTGTGCTTACATCACATAGAAAGCAGACCTAGTTGATGCTGTTTACATTTTGTTGGAAATATTAACATTAATCTAATGGGTAGAGATAATGAAATGAAATTCCAAGTGATGCATTTATATGAAAAGGCGAAGTGTGGATGAAAATTCGTCAATTTGAGCACTTAAACTTGAGATATAATTTCATATAGCGGTCATGGTTAGAAGAAAAATTGGTTAGAGAAGAATTGGTTATACGAGAAAGAGGAAGAAAAAGAGAAAAAAGCTGGAAGAAAAAACGAAGAAGGAGAAGATAAAGGAATTACAATGTATAAGATGAAGTGGGGGGAGTAAGAACATGAGAAGGGGGAGGAGTTGAGATGAAAGGAGATTCGAAAAGGTTAAATAGAAGATGAAGAAGTATTGGAGTGCAGAAGACTGATAAATTATAGAGGGCAACCTAAAAAAGACGAACAACACTGATGCATGATACATCAACCTAAACCATGATTAGGCAGGCCAGTTGTGTGCTCCTGGAATAATGTACCATTTAAATCATAATCTGCATTTCTGCAATCCTAATGATTGATTGGCTAAACCAAAAGGCTCCTCAATAGAATTTGTTGTTCAGAATTAGTTCCTTAGAATTTGTTTCCTATGAATTAGTTCCTTGGAATTAGTTCCTGATGTTTTCCTTGTTTGAATAACTAGTTGCTTGTAACTAATTAACTGTGCCTTATAACTGTGAAATTCATATCCTCTTACAAAAGCCAATAATTATAATATTACATTATAATAATTGTCTTTCCTCTTACTGAGAAAATGATAGTAGTTTTAAGATGCATGAAATTTAAACATGCATAACAAAATCAAGCTAATAATGATGGAATTTGTGCTTTTACTATCTTACAAAATAAAAATTTGAAAAGTTTGTTCTTGCAGTTTGTTACAGAGTGTTTCGGAACTCTCTACCAATACTTCTAACCAGTGTTTCTAAACCACTAAAAAGAGTAAATATCGTATTAAAAATTTTCTAAAGTCCCCAGTTACTCACACAGCCGCCATTTTGTTATTTTCACGCATTATTTTTCTATTCGAACACCATTGAACGTATAATTTTGAAATTTTGCATATAGCTTTATAATAATTAAAGCAATCTAAAAACAAGTAATCAAAATTTCCCGACATCAAAAAACAAATTGGCGGTCATTTAAAATATTTAAACAGGATTAAATTAATAATGGCTAATGATATCAAAATTTGATTAGAATAACTTTTTTTAGATATTTTTATTGTAAATTCAACGATACCTTTTTTTTCTAGATTGGTCAACAATTAAAAGAGATATGCTACTTTTTAAGGTGTACGGTGGTTGTGAGCGGGTTACAATGTTTCGCTTCCAACCACCGCACACCATAAGAAGTAGCATATCTCTGTTATTTGTTGGCCAATCTTGAAAAATGAGGTATCGTTGGATTTGTAATGTGAAAATCTAAAAAAAGCTATTCCAGTCAAAGTTTGATACCATTTGCCATTATTAATTTAATCCAGTTCAAAGATTTTGAATGGCCGCCATTTTGTTTTTTGATGTCGGGAAATTTTGATTAATTCATTTTAGATTTTTTCAATTGTTATAAAAGCTGTATGCAAAATTTCAAAATTATACGTTCAATGGTGTTCGAATAATAAAAGAATGCGTGAAAAAACAAAATGGCGGCTGTGTGAGTAACTGGGGACTTGAGAAAAAATTTATTACGATATTTACTTTTGTTAGTGGTCCAGAAACACTGCCTTGAAGTATTGGTAAAGAGTTCCGAAACACCCTGTATACTGGCTCCTCCTTATTCAATAATAGGAAAGGCACCTATATTATCGATATTGTATAAAGTGTGTTATTATTATTATTATTATTATTATTATTATTATTATTATTATTATTATTATTATTATTATTATTATTATTATTAAGTAGTGTCTTAGGCCCTTCAATGTACTAGCGGGCTAACCGATTCAATTGAATCTGAATTTCTAAAATGTCTAGTAACCTATCTAAAAATGTTATATGTCTCTTTTTTCTTACCCCTATTCTTCTACTTCTTTTCATGAATCTCGTTTCGTTCTTCTTCTTGTAACCCTCGTTCTTCTTCTTGTAACCTTCCTTCTTCTTCTTCTTTTCCCTTCTTTCTTCATGTTTTTATTCATCCTCTTCTACTTCTTCTTTACCTCCTCCTCCTCCTCCATTTTTTTCTTAATCTTCCTTTCCTTTTGATTCTTCCTTTTCCTCTTCTTCACAATCTCCTTATTCTTCTTTTACTTCTTCTCTGTCTTCTTTTTCTCATTTTTCTTCTTATTCTCCTTCTCCTTCTCCTTGTCCTTCCCATTCTTCTTCTTCTTGCTCTTGTTCTTTTTCTACTTCTTCTTATTCTTCCTCCTCCTCCTCTTATCTTCCCTTCTCTTCTTTCTTCTTCCTCCTCTTGTTCCCCCTTTTCTTCTTCCTCCTATTCACCCCCTTTTCTTCTTCCACCTATTCTCCCCCTCTTCTTTTTTCTTTTCTTTCTCTGCTCCTCCTTCTACTCCCTCTTGTTCCTCTTCCACTCCTTCCACTCCCCATCTCCTTCATCTTCTACCTATCCACCACCAATCACTGATCAGCTTCTCACCATTCTCTACTTCTTGCAAAAACTTGACATTTCTTTTCATCCTCCTCCTACACTAATTTCTCATCTCTCTTTTTTCATAGAGGTTTTCTCTTTATCTTCCCATTTTCCCCCGTTCATTTTCTTCTTTTTCTCTTCGAATCCACCTCCTCTCCTCATTTCCTTCATCGACCACCTTCGTCAATGATGTCATATATGATCTCCTCCTGTGACGTAGCCAGGGGGGGGGGTCCTGGGGGTCCGGACCTCCCCCTTCCGGTCCTAAATTTTATATAATTTTCATTAAATTAAACGTAAAATAAGACAAAGCACTGATGTTGATGTTATTTTCAATGCCAGGAGAGCTAAAAAAGACTATTCTAGGGCCTCTATTTTTCAAGAAATGTCCAGGGAAGTACCCGCAGACCCCCCCCCGGTCAATTGACCCCCCCCCCCATTTCAAAATCTTGGCTACGTCACTGTCTCCTCCCACAGCCGTCATCCATTTCCTCTAGAATTTTCTCTCTCCCACTCACTCCCACTCTGTACCACTCTCTCCAACTCTCTCCCACTCTCTCCCTTTCTCCCTCCCTCTCTACACGTACTCTCTAATCTCTCCAATCTCGAAAGATGAAAAACAAACAGCCATCAGACTCTAACTTCATCTTTTAGTTCTCCACACTGCTGCTGCAATCGTTGGCTCTCATCAATTAATTATAAACTACCAAAGCCGGCAATTATTACTGAATTTCTCCCTTCCTCTTCTTCTCCTCTTTCTCACTCTCTCTCCTCTCTCTTCATTGTCTCACTGGTGACTTTTCTAATTATTTATTACGCTTAATAATAATGGTGGTTGTGACCGGGTCCTGTCCTTATGTTTATAGGCATATCCGATTCGTTCTGTGTGCCGGATGTTGCAAGTCCTTTGTTTGGTTTAGTTCTTGGAAAGAGCCTAGAGAGAAAGGAAAGATAGAGAGGAACAGAGTGAGTGATAATGACATGAGAGGAAAAGAGAGGGACAGAGAGGGATAAGATTAGATTACTTTATTCAAGGTAAATTTACAACTTATTTTTAAAATGTGAACGAACAATATTTTAACATCACATAGTAGACCTGGTTGATACTATTTACATTTTGTTGGATCTAATGGGTAGAGCTAATGAAATGACATTCTAAGTGATGCATTCACATGAAAAGGCGAAGTTTGGACAAAAGTTCGTCCATTCGAGCACTTAACCTTGGAGTTAGGGAGTGTGAGAGGATGAGAGAAAAAGGAAGCGAGAGGGAAAAGGTGAGGTTGATCGTAAGTTTCATGAGAGTTTAGTAGAACAAATTAGATTTATATTAGTAGAAACAATTAACGGATTGAATAATATTGTATCAAGCGAATTTTTGCATGAAAATCAGAGAAAAATTACTGTTACATAGAATATAAAAAGAACTTACATAGAATATAATAATAATAATAATAATAATAATAATAATAATATCGTGTGACCTGGCTGGCTCAGGTCTGGTGTCAGAGTTATCAGGTCGCACCTGAATAAGTTTAGGGCCTCTGACGTGACTTGACGACTGTTTTTAGGCAGCCGGGACCTAGAATATAAGATTGAATTAGATTTTATTAGCTTTATTCATGTGAAACAAAAAAAAATTGATTACTACTTATATAGATTGTAGTATGCTCTTATATGTCTGATATACAAAATATTGGAAGGACTGAACTTATTGATTCAAGAGCGGATGAATAGTGAAAATAGATAACTAATAGCATATATTAATAAATTCATTACTTCAATGTTTGCAAATCTTTACTTAAACCTCAAAATCAGAATTTTTCAACAGTTATCGCTGTTTTGATAAAATATATTTTATTTCTCTAAAAAAAAAAACTAGAATTAACTTTTTATGTGAATTTAACGACTTGCAGTCAAATATTCATTAAGAATAAATAAAATTTACTTACTCTGTAGGCCGAGCGCTTTCGAATCTTTGAGATCCGTTTTCAGAGCCCTACGATTCGAAAGCGCTCGGCCTTCAGAGTAAGTAAATTTTATTTATTCTTAATGAATATTTGACTGCAAGTCGTTAAATTCACATAAAAAGTTAATATTAACAACGCAGTTCGTCATGGAACAATAAATCCAGAAAAACTATTAGTTCTAACAGTAGACCTCAGTAGAATACGGGTGCTTCTACAGAGGAACATACTCGATTCTTGATTGAAATGATTTGTTTCTCTCCAACAAATATGTATTGATTGATTGGTTCAATAAAATTTATTCATTTATTTATTCTTTTGAAGACTCAACCAGATGAATAAGAGGGCTATCTTAAAATAATACTCCAATTGCATAAGATTGAGAAGCTCATTTAAAAAAATCATATGTTTTCTGTAGAAGAAGGCCTCAGTGCCTCCCCTTTATTTCCTTTCAACTATTCTTCAATTGCAATCAAATTTTGAAAATTCTAACGCATACAAAGCTGGCTATTCTTTAAAGGAAGATCCATGCAGAGTGTCATAGCATTTGGACCATGTGTTTAGCTGTGAACGCTTGACAAACAGACAAATGCGAAACGGTCGACTAAAAACAGAGACGCGTTTGCGCAAAAAACTATAAGTAAAAACCAATAAAACTCTAAGAAGTCTCATAGTAGATAAAAACTTCAGGGTCCGTCTTTGAGCCGCATTCACATTGATCAAGTTCCTTGACTCAAGTTTACTTGATCAAGCAAACTTGAATGAACTTTCCCCTTGCTCAAGTATTTTAACGCTTTTCCAAGTAATACTTGACCCCTAGATTCAAGTGTCAAATGAAAATTGAACGTTTGATTTTTTTTAGTAAGGTTTAATGCACTTGAATCAAGTAGGAAGGTCACTTGACCAGTGTAAACCCACAGTCAAGTTCAATCCTATGTACTCGTGTCAAGTAAACAGCTGTGTAGACAGTAGAGAACCACTTGAATTTGATCCACTGGTGCTCTCCTTGAATTTGAGCTTGCAAAAATTATTCTTTTTATATGAATGTCGTCGTGTAAACCCTGAAAGAAGAGTCAACTCGTGATAAATTTGTCACAATAAATAAATAAACTTACTTCATTCAAGTAAACTAGACTCAAGAAACTTGACCAATGTAAATGCGGTTTGACGTCGATCATCTTTATATTTTACATAAGATTTTGTTTATTGCGTATGATGCCAACATGAGTCTGCAGACTTGTGCGTGGGTAATGAGGTGAATGGATGAATGATGAGAAACATCCATGTCTGAATGAGATTCGAACCCAAGGCTCCAGAAAACGAATCCAACCAGAGCTTTATCACAGACAAGCGCTCTAACCAACTACGCCACCATAATACTGTAGTGAGAACTGAAAACATAAAGAAGAAACAGTGGTTCTCGGTGTTATCTGCTATGTAAATGTTTACTTCTAAGCAATTAATTACTCTGCTTTTGACACGTTTATGGTGTTTGCTTGGTAATTTGTGGAATGTTCTAGTTGTTTGATTATAAATTAATGGAGTCTTATCGAATATTGTGGAAGGCGTGAAGGTCTTTCATTGTTTATTATAGAAATCGGTAGAAGTTGATAGAAAAATCGAGAGATTTCTCAATTATGAAAAATTATATAAAAAGAGGGAGACTTTTTTAAGTTAGTTCAGTCTTGTTTGAAATTCGTCGTGATAAACAAGTAGTTAGTTGTTGTTCTACGTTGATAAGTGGCAGCAGTGACAGTTCCCGTTAATACAGACAGTGAATCCCGTTGGCGCTATTACAAACCATGCAGTGAACTTTAGTTGTCTGTAGTGATAATTCTCTTGACAGTTCTATGGTGATAATTCTTTTACCTATTACTGTATTACGGACTTGTGCTACGTAAGTTAATTGTTCTTCCTCGACGTTTCTTTTTGAATATTATTGGACCGTTTATCGTACAGTTATTATTTAATTTTAGATCGGCCTTTTGACATTTAGTGATTGATTTTTTGTATGGTAATATTGAAAACTCACTATCAGTTGAACAACATCGTTTTATCTGTTTTTAATTGCTTATTTTTCTGTAAGAAATTACTGAACAGTGTGAGTTGTAGATTATTTGTGTAAATAAAGTGCGAGTGATAAATTCAAGTGTTGCCAGCGTTATTTTAGACATAGAACCCGTAACAATACCATACTACTATACTATAGCATACCATAATATTATAATACCATATAAAAAGTATATGAATTGAGTTTCAGGTTAAACAATTATTGTATTTTGTAGGCCAACTTCTATTAATGAAGGTCCATCCACAGCAGGATCATAAAACGTGAAATTAGACCACAAGTTACAAGTTACTACTGTTCGGATGCTGGGTCAATTATTGAATTCGGTCCGAAGATTTGTTTGTTCTGTAAATAGAAGCTACATGCTTGCAGAGATGATCACAGAGTCTGCCCATCGTATTTCCACGGATAATTGCCACTTATAGGCTACATGCTTCTTTATAGGACGTACGCCCTCCATTTTGGATTATTTTGAACTCGTTTGGTCCAGACATTCAATATTAGTTATATAGATACCAGCTGGCATACTTCAGTAGCAGCGTAAGTTATAGGATACAGTTATAATATCAGTAGCAGTATAACTATATAGTATATGGGATGCAGCAGGAGATGAGCAGTATAAGAGATGGATATAGTCTACGGCTTTTTTGAGCGGTCTCCAAATTCAAAAGGGAACAGTTGAGTTCATGGGAGCCTTACCGGTAACCGGTAAATGTTACCAGTGACATCTGATTGGTCTATTCAAATTCATATAGATTGACAAATTTGAATAGACCAATCAGACGCTTACCGGTGGCGTCTGATTGGTCTTTTCAAATTTTTCAATGTATATGAATTTGAATAGACCAATCAGATGTCACCGGTAACATTTACCAGTTACCGGTGAGGCTCCCATGAACGCAACCATTGTAACATAAAATATATATTTTTGTAATTAACTTCTAGTTAATTTTTGTTGAAAAAGAAATCGGGGCAAGTTGATAAATGCAATAATGGATATTTTGACTAACTGTAGTATAGAAATTATTGCTGCCGCAGATTAGATTTCTTCAATTATTTTGTGAAATATGGTTCAAAGTTGAAATTTTACGGCTTTTGAGAGTAATAATTGATCTCACCTGAATGATTTGAAACTTTTGATAAATTTTCCATTACTAAGACACATTGAGGAATAAAATTACATATTTTTTATCCCAATCTAACAAATAGTTTTTTCAAAATAATTTTTTTTCAGATTTAAAAAATGTGTTTTGAAAAACTAATTGATGATTGAAGTGATAAATATGATATTTCATTCCTCAAGGTGTATTTTAGTAACAGAATATTTATCAAAAGTTCAAAATCACTCATAGATTTTAGATCAATTGCCCCCAAAAACCGAAAAAATCCAACTTTGAACCCCCATATTTCACAAAATAATTAAAGAAAAATGTTTTCCTCCCAGCAAGAAATGAAAATTTGAAGCCTCAATAATATCCAATACAAGAAAATTCGAAAAAGAATTATGACCCAAAACCCTGAGCACAGAGTTTATTCCTTGTTCCTTATTTCAATTGGCCAAATGTTGAAAATACGAGTGTTGAAATCAAGAGTCTATCATATCAATCACAAACCAATTAATCAAATAATAGTAATTCATGTAAATCAATAACTGAAGTAATCCACAATGAGCTACACAAAGTGCAATTATGCGACTTAATTCGCGAACACGCTGTATAGAGAAGTGAAGTTCAACTCTATTTGTCCATGAATACATTTCACGTGAGTTATATGTTACATCTAAAATGTTTGAGTTTGTGTGTGTAGTATACGTATGTGTGTGCGTGTGTGAGTCAATTGTTATAGTGTAGGGACTGAGGGGAAAATTTACAAAGGGTTTAATGTGGTTTGTGATGTGGGGTGGGGGTTTACAGGCTGTCTATCAACCTGTCTGACAGAGGAAACTCTTAATTTCACCTGCATAGTCCTTTCCACTGACTGACTGTCAGGTTGGGGGAAACTGGGTCGTGTGAGTGTGTGCCATATATGTGTGTTAGTGTTAGTGTACAGCCATTAATATACAGAACACGAGACTGCGCAAATTTCAGAACAATACATCTACACGCTCAATATAGAGCGCAATGTATACTTGCCCAAAGAAAGCTACAATAGATTTTGAATGCATGTAGAAAGGCAAACACGTAGCATAATATTGATATGGACAACCCATTCTACTTTGCAAATATCTTCAAACGTCACCGGGTAATGTAGATTGTCACCTTGGATATGATTCAAATATTTGGAGTTCTCTTCAAATAATATGGGTATGAACAGGCGTGTTTGATCTGTCAATAGGAGTAGCATAATACATGTTGGACAATTCCTACATTTTGAACTTTGGAGATAAGTAGGTTGATAAATAACGAGTTTGTTGATGGTTAAAATAATGATAAAAATTTTTTCAACTTATTTGACACTGCACGCTGTTAAGCATCAAGCTTTTTAAATAAAAAAATGTAAGTCTCCCTTTATCAATCAATATCAATGGATTAGGTCAATCAATATCAATGGATTAGGTCAATCAATATCGAATAGTCTTGTTAACTTGGCCAATAACAATCAATCAGTATCTTTTGTTACAAAGGAATTAATTCGTTTTAACTTGTTTTTTTTTTTTTGAGGATGAAGCCCACATAGGTCTGAGACCTGTGCGTGGGTAATGAGTTGGATGATGGTGATTGATGAGTTGGACCTACAGTTTTAGGTGGGTTCCGAACTACCGGGAAGTGATTTTCAGCAGAGAACAGTGTCTTTTTTGCTGGCCATTCTAATCGGTCACCGTTACGAACGGGACCTACGAGAACGCAGCTTGTCTCTCTGATTTAACAGATACCAGCTACGGCTCGCGGCTATCACTTTTCTTGTTTGAATTAATTTGTTCATAATAATTATAATATTTATAATTATATATAGTTATATATAATTTATAATATTTATAATAAGACTTGAAGTTGTCACAAGCACATTTATTGAAAACAGTGAGATACTAGTTTCGGTGGTTACACCATTATCAATCTCAAACTAAAACTAAATTACAGAGTAGCTGAATATATACTAAACACATAATGATACTATTGACTGATAGTGCCTCTGATAGACTGACCTCATAGAACTATAAACTTGGAATGCTGACTGAATGCATCGAACTGCGAGCCGGCTGTCTCACTGCTTAACTTTTAAAGTGCTCCCACCAAAGCGCAGTGCTCGCACCGGCACTGACTGAACTGCTTACAGTAAAACTAATACGCTCGGCCAGAGTATTTCAATTTCATAGTCTCGTAGAAATGTGAAACACCATTAGAAAATTTTGAATAAATATAATAATAATAATAATAATAATAATATCGTGTGACCTGGCTGGCTCAGGTCTGGTGTCAGAGTTATCAGGTCGCACCTGAATAAGTTCAGGGACTCTGACGTGACTTAACGACTGTTTTGAGGCAGCCGGGACCGACAGCTTAACGTGTCCTCCGAAACACGGGAGTGGCCCGAGGTAAAAACTTTCGGTCAGAACTGGGATCGAACCCGGGACCTTTGGGCTAGCAAACCAGCACTTAACCCACTCGGCTACGGCCACTCCACAAACATGAATAAACATGATTTGAATCGTCAGTAGAAGAAGGTTTCAATACAAAAGTTTCAAATACTGTACATTCTATCTATTCCAATGAATTTATAGAAAAAAGGCTAATTAGAGAAAAATACGAAATACAATGATTCTTCGTGGTTTTTTCAATGATACCTGAATAAATTCATCGAAATAGATATAACAATATTTGAAACATGTAGTGGAACCGTATTATTATTACCGGCGATTCATATAACTTTTATTAGGAATTTATAGGAAAAATGTTAAATTTGAGAAAAATACGAATTACAATGTTAAATTACAAAATTACAATACGAATTACAATTCATGCCTTTTTCAATGATACCTTATGAATTCATCGAAATAGATAGTGGAACCTTATTATTATTATAACCGGCGATTCAATTAACTTTTATAAGGAAGTTTGAAACAGGTGCAAGTTTAAATGAATTTTTGAAATAGAATGTTTTTAGCAATATCATTGTTAGTTATTGCATATTAATGAAATAAGTAAGGAATATTACAATGAAACTAAAAATTGTTGCATGCAGAATTTATTAATTTCGAATTCCTTTAATTGCTATTACTTTATACTGAAGACTTCAATATACTATAATAATTAATTTTATACTAGACATGGTCTAGTGGTTAAGGCGCTCAACCGGCAATTGAGAGGTCCGTGGTTCGATTCCCGGTGGTGACTGATATTTTTGTACAGTAGCATTCATCGATTCCCATCAGCTTTTCAATGCTGTTGTCAATATCCGCCATTGCGGAAGTCTTCAGTATAAAGTAATAGCAATTAAAGGAATTCGAAATTAACAAATTCTGTTTATGTATATTTGTCAGTTTATTCAATTGTCAGTCACTTCAAAAACTAACTTGTTACATGCATTGGTAGAAGTGGGCTACACTCTATATTTATACATTTTTTATGTATTGAACGATATTGTGTTTTAATCAGAAATTGGTTTATTTTACAATATTTTATGAACAATTTTTCATTTGACAATAAGTAGTATTTATTCTATTTAACAATATTATAGTATTTAACAGGTGGGGTGTTCTTAAATAAGATAAGTTGCAATAATAATAATAATCTTTATTTCCGCAAATACAAAACAAGAATAAAAAACACAAAAAATGATACATGATAAAATATAATATTAACAAACAATTTTAGGAGAGAAACCAAGTAGTTGCAAAGAAGAAATACTTAGTTAAACTTAAATATCATGTACAAGAAATAAAATGTTACAAAAATATCTGCAGAAATAATACTACATACGAATAATTTCATTGGGAAATTATGTCCGCATACAGGAGTATCATATAGGATCCAACAAAGATGCCAAAGGAGCTATTCATATTTACCGTTCTAAATCTATAAAATCTATAAATTCAATATCAATAAACATATACTGAGCTCTAAATAAAAGACAACACTGTCACTGAACTGAAACTGATCGAGAAAATAATAAACCAACAACACCATTCTTTTTCACGTAAAAAAATCTAATGTAACAAAGCAAAAAAACAATGTTTTTAGATAGTTTTTCACATGTGTTGTAAAGACTGACTCTGCCAGCTATATTTTTGACTTGATATAATAATTAATTATTCTTTAGTATGTCATATACCGTAAATAACTTAAATAATTAAATTAATTGTTGTTATCCAGTTATACTTTCGCAAACTGCTGAATAACATTATAATTAATCTCAAAGTATTATATTTTTTTTTTTGTAGATTCTGTCTTGGAGACTCCAGTTAAGGAGTATAAGACAAGTCAGATCAACAATATTATACACTAGATACCATAATTACTTCAATTAGTTGAGGCGAGGCTTAATTTTGATGTGAAAGGAACTCTTGTACACTATAAAAAGCTAAACTAAATATTTCTTCAATTGTTTTTTAATTATTTCTATATTTTCAAGACTCTTCAAAAACTGCGGTAGCTTGTTGTAGAATTTTCTACCAATATAACTAGGTTTTTGTTTGAATAAGCTACTATTGTGACTCACCAAGTGATAATCTCCTCGGCTTCTTGTATTATAATCATGTACATCAAGATTTTCGTTAATATCATTCGTTTTTACATATAGAGTAGCTTCATACACATATAAGCAGGGTACAGTTAGGAGACCAAGTCTCTTGAACAACAGCCTACATGAATCTAATCTATTTAATCTTTCTATACACCTAACCGCTTTCTTTTGGATTTTAAACACCCTATCAAGTTTTTTTATGAATTACCCCATACTAAGATAGCATACCTAATATGTGACAGTAAGAGCCCATGGTAAGCTGTAAAAAGTAACTTTTTGTCATTCAATCTAGCGAGCTGTTGCAGGACAAATACCCCAGATGAAATTTTAATACATATTTTCTCAATGTATGGAGTCCAGGTCAATTGTCTATCCAACATAACTCCTAGAAATGCAATTTTTTCTTCCTGGTCTAATTGATTATCGTAAATGACTTACATAACTAACTAATAAATAACTTACATAATAACCCAGAATATCATTCTGGATAATTCAACAATAACATGGAATATAATATTTTACATTTATATTTAGTCTATCTATGTACTGAAATAAGTGTCGTTTGCACTGCACTGTGGTGGGGGAAACGGAACATCGGCCGGCTCCCTTCTAGCTTCCAAACACCGCTTGAGTTAGCATTCCAAGTTTATTGTTCTATGACTGACCTTCATTGAAGGTCTGTGATAGGCTGAAGGCCAAAACAAGACACGCCCACTGGTGGAAGGAAAGACAAGTAAAAATAGGTGTCAAAATCAAGAACATAAAACCGTGAACACATAAAAAGCAACAAATAAGAACAATACACAAGTAGACTACAATTAAAAACTTGAAAAAAAAACAAATGAAGCTAAATGAAATGCAGTCTAGGTCAACAGAGAAAACACAAAAGTACGTTTATTAAAATGTATCCAGAATTATGATGAAACCAAGTTAGTTGTATTGAATTTGTTGAAATAAATTTGATTGTTTAAACTTTAAACTCATATTACCAACCTAGTTACAGAATCTCTAGAGCTTCTAAAATGTTCACTTGTCTGCCTCCTACCTATTATTCAAAGCAGATTATGTGTAAAACGAAGTTTATTAATATAATTCAGCTGTAATGATTACGTTATGACTTCTTTATTTTCGCTCTTATATCTAAACTAAATTTAAAATTATGTCTACTTCCTCTGGACTATTGGACTGTGTTAGTGCTACGTTTTTAAATTAAGCTCCTAAATTGATATTTTTTATATTAATTAATATTATTTAATTGATATTAGAAAGATTCAATAATTGTATTCGAAGTGAAATTCCTATAGTCTGTTCAGCGAGCCTACGGAATGGAGTAAACAAACTTTGCATGTGTGTGAGTGAGGAGTTCCGAGAATTGTACTGGCATCGGTCGGTCGGCCTATTCATTGCCAACTCCTGTTCATTCAACAGCTGATGTCGCACTTCCAGTTTGTGAAATAAATAAATTATTATTGCATTATTTCAAGAACATATTAGATTTTAAATTCAGTTATCAAGTCAGTATTTTCATTTCAAATGTATAGGTAAAAATAATTCAATCGACACATTTATGAACAATTCTAATAATAGTGATACCAGTGATAGCTGAATGTTTGGATACATTACCTAAGCATTGAAAATAAGAAAATAGCCATCTCATTCATATAATTCATTATTCTCATGTATCTATTTCCATTTACAATAAATAATAAGTATTACCCAAGTAGGTGTTTGCAAATGATTATTGAAAGTCGTTTTCAATGGGTAGGCCTGTTGCCTGTTCGATGCGTTTCGGAAACTAGGCTATCTGTGAATCGGGCTTCGTTGAGTCTAACGCACATGTTTGTTTACTCCACTCCGTAGTCTCGCTGAACAGACTATAGTTCAACTTGGACATAACCTTAAATCCGTTTTTTTTATTTAAAAATTTGTAAAGAAAGCAGTAGTGGGCTACGCCTGTTGTATCTTTACTTGATTCTGTTTTATGTTATGAATAAATGAATGAATAATAGCAGATTATATAATATGATTAATCGAATATAATTATTATCATATTATTATTAAAAACTATAATTATTTAGAAATAAAATCGTGTTATATATTGCCGTGTGTGCAAACCAGCTCGTTGTCCATTTAGTCCAAACCGCGTTAGCAAACCGAAGCTTTACAAGTTTCGGGAATTCCTTCATTACCAATTCTGCAGCAGTTTACAAATTGCAAGTTCCCAAGTAACAGAGACTACTCGAAAGCGATAAATTGTGTCTTGTTTCAAACAGCTCACATGTTGTGCACCTTACATAGCTAACGACGTGCCAAGGTTAAGGTTAGGTTATCCATGGCAAGGTTATACATTCGGATCGCGTACGAAGCTTCATTAATACTCACATAAATAGCGCGAGATTAATTAAAAGACATGTGTTTTACATTGGAGATTATAGAGGCACGTGAGTTGAAAAAATTTTGAAAAAAATATTTACAAGCGAGGTGCGAAAAAGTTGTATTTTAAGCGCACGATAGGCGCCAAACTTGGTTGAGAAGTTTGTCGGATATTTTACAATATTCATGTTTAATGCACTGACTACAGGACCGCCTACAGTGCTGGAAAGAAATGCAGACAAGGATAATCGGGGAAGATTAGAGCGAGAGAGAAGAGTGGGTGAAAGAAAGAGGAGGAAAGACGAGAAAGTGAGGGAGCGAGTCAAAAGAGAGAGAGAGAGTGTGTGAGGGAGCGTGAGAGAGTGTATGAGTGAGATAACGATAGAGTGATTCAGATTCAGATGACTTTATTTGTGTAAATTTACAGTGTATATGAATGATAAAAGTATTATTAATATTAGCAACTCTCAGATCCCCTAGTTGAAGTTAAGTACAGTTGTTTTTGAAAAGTAAACATAATGTTTGAATAGTTTTAGTAGAAAGGATTATAAATACAACAAATATATATTTTAAGGTATAGTACAGCAGAAATTATGGATGCGATTGTTTAAAAAAAATAAAAAACATAACAAAAATAGAGCTTGGATCTGAGAGATGAATTACACAACGGCCTAGTGAGTGAGAGAGCATGTGAGAGGGGAGTGAGAGAGACAGGGAGAAGAATGAGGAGATAGAGTGAGGGGATAGAGTGAGAAGAGTGAGGGAGTGTGAGTGAGGGGAGTGAGAGAGGGGAACGAGACAGAGAGAGCATTTATTTAAAAAATTGGAGAAAGGAGTTGAATAACGCTAAACTTGAGCAAACATCTTGTTTGAATTATCAACAGAAAAATACGACAAATTAGTACCTATATCATACTTTATTTCTGCCCTACATAAAAAATGAAATAAGGAGGATGGAATGAAGAAGGACGGAAAATAGAAAAGAAGAGCAAAGAAGAATAAGAAGTAGAAGTAAAAGAAAACGGAGAAGGAGGAGTAGAAGAGGATGAAGAAAGAAAAAAGCGGAAGGGGAGGATGGAGAAAAAGAAGAAGAAGGGGAAGGAGGAGAAGAAGAAGAGAGGGTAAGAGGAGAGAAGAAAGGGTAAGAGGAGAGAAGAAGGAAGAAAAAGGGAAAAGGGGATGAACAAGAAGAACAAGATAAAGAACCAGTCCGTGAGAAGGAAGAGGAGGAGGAGGAGAAAGACGACGAAGAAGAAGAAGAACAACAACAACAAGAACAAGAAGAGGAAGAGGAAGAGGAGGAGGAGGAGGAGGAGGAGGAGGAGAAGGAGGAGGAGGAGGAGAAGGAGGAGGAGGAGGAGGAGGAGGAGGAGGAGGAGGAGAAGGAGGAGGAGGAGGAGAAGGATGAGGAGGAGGAGGAGGAGAAAGACGTGGAAGAAGAAGAAGAAGAAGAAAGGAGATGAAGAAGAAATAGGAGAGGGAGAAAGAATAGAAGATGAAGGAGAAGTAGGGATAGGTTAAGGAGAAGAAGGAAAAGAAAAAGAAGAAGGCGAAAAAGATAAAAGGATAAAGGTGAGGATCAAGAAGAAGAAGAAGGTGGAAAAAAAGAGAAAACGGAAGTAGAGGAAGAAGAAGTAGGAGAAGAAGAAAAAGAAGAAGAGAATAAAAAAGAGGTGGAGGAGAAAGACGAGGAGGAAGAGTATGAGAAAGAAGAAGAAGAGTATGAGGAAGAAGAAGAAGACTTTGAGGAAGAAGAAGAGAAAAGAAGAAGAGGAGGAGGAGGAGGTGGAGGAGGAAGAGGAGGAGGAAGAGAAAGACGAAGAGAAAGAAGAAAAAAGAAGATGAAGAAGGAAAAGGAGAAGGAGAAAGAGTAGAAGATGATGAAGAATAAGAAATAGATTAAGGAGAAGAAGAAGAAAAAGAACAAAGTGAAGAAACGAAAGTGGTAGGGGAGGACGAAGAAGAAGAAGGAAGAGAAAGAGAAGAAGGGGAAGGAGAAAAAGAAGAAGTGGAAGGAGAAAAATAAATAATAAATAAATACTTTATTTCCAATCAATAATTAATTAAAACTATAAAACAATATAATATATATTAGCAAACTAAATGGGAATCTAATAACTATAAAACTGCAATTTTTGGAAATTAACCTACTCAACTATGGTTTACCCATGTTCTAGAGTAGGGGGGGGGGGGGGGGGGAGGGTTAGTGCGGAATTATTAGGTAAGTGAGCTCACATGTTGTTTGAGATAATTATTCTCAAGTTTTGCCTTCAAAAAGAAGAAGAAGAAGAAGAAGACGTGGAAGAGTGAGAAAAGGAAGATGGAGAAGAGGGGGAGGAAGAGGATGCGGAGGAGATAGACGAGAAGGTAGAGTATGAGGAAAAGAAGAAGGAGAAGAAGAATAAGAAGAAGGAGGAGGCTATGAAGAAGAAGGAGTAAGAATATAAAAAGAAAAAAGAAGAAGAAACATAACCAAATTATCGTTATTTTTATTAAACCTGTATCCAAATTCATTCGATCCCATACACTTTATATTGAAGATGACACAATTTAAGGGACTTTCAATACAAGGTTCGTGTAATCCACTGTGATTGAGCACTGCAAGCTGAAAATTGGATAATATAATAACAGTTATTTGGAAAACTCGTACAATTTAAGTAAGTAATATTCAGCTTGTGTCTATATTTTTTTAAATTGTAGAGAAGGTGGACTGTACAATCATGCAAATAGCGTCTCTATAACTAATGCAAATAAGATTTCTAATGGCTTTTTTGGGCTTGTGGGAATGCTCTCAAATAAAGAAGGCTACATTCTGAGATGCGTTTTTGGTATTTCATCCGTTTTAATGACAGGTATTGAAATTTGGAAGTATAAAATTAAGGATTTTTGTTGTTTTGAAATATTATAGATACAATATTGTCCTGGATAAACATTGGCTATTGGGCAAGATTTTATATTGGAATCATTTTAACATCAATGATGTGGAACTATGGAAAATGTTACAGCAATATGATGAAAAATATGAAAAACAATAAAAAGAGAGAGAAAATTGTAGAAGAAGAAGAAAAAAAAAGACAGGAGTTGAAGAAGAAAAAAGGTGCACTAGCACCTTCAATGAAGGGAAGTGATAGCCGATTGCTGTGGCAGGTATCTGTTCAATTAGAGATAAGCTGCGAAACTCCTGGGCGCTCTTCGTAAGGGTGACCGTTCGGATTGGCCAGCAAAGACTCTTTGTAAGGGTGACCGATTGGATTGGCCAGCAAGACTGTTCTCTGCTGTAAAATCACTTGCGGGTGTTTCGGAACCCACCTAAAACTGTAGGTCCAACTCATCAATCACCAGCATCCAATTCATTACCCACGCACAGTTTCAAACCTATGTGGGCTTCATCCTCCGAAAAAATGCCAAAATCATTATTGATAGGTTTCAGTTCCCAAGCCACGTGTTCGTAAACCTGCCCACAATATTTTAAAATAAAAAAATGTTCTGAAAAAACGAATTGCTTGGTCGGTGAAAAAATATATTATTTTATTCCTCGGAGTGTCCTAGTAACAGAAAATTTATCAAAAATTTAAAATCACTCGTAGGTTAGATCAATTGCCCCCAAGAACCAAAAAATTTCAAATTTGAACCCCCATATTTCACAAAATAATTGATGAGAAAACTCTTTCCTCACAAAAATAGATAACATTTTAAAGCTTTAATAATATACAATACAAGAACTTCGAAAAAAAATTATGACCAAAAACCCTGCGTACAGCCTTATGTGACAAAGAGAGAAGGACAAGAAATAGCTCAGTTATTTGGTGGTGGTATTGAAGGATGCTTGGATTTTTTTTTGTAGATTACGTTTTGGAGACTCCAGTTAAGGTGTATAAGACAAGTCAGATCAACAATATCATACACCAGATACCATAATTACTTCAATTAGTTGAGGTGAGACTTCATTTTGATGTGAAAGGAACTCTTGTACACTATAAAAAGTTTTATTAACTAAATATTTTTTCAATTGTTTTTTAAATATTTCTATATTTTCAAGATAAACAGTAGACTGTGGAAAATGGAAGAATAAGAAGTAAGGGATGTAGAAATAAGAGAAGAAATAGAAAAACTAAAGAAAAGAAGGTTTGGATAAAATCCAAGCAGGTTTTCCCTACTCTCCCCATCTATGTTTCAACATCAGTTGTACAGAAAAACAGAGAAATTCATCTAGGAGCAATAGTCAATTCTTAATAGCGGAATACCAACATTACAGAGACAAAATTAAATCACAATCACGATCTACATCTAGAAATGAAAGTCTTAAAATAAAACCATGCTCCAGTAATAACCAAGATGGTGGCTACAAGATTCGCAGATAACACAGAAAGTTTACTTATGCTGTTGTAGCAAACGTGGATGCATCGCAATGAGCACTCTATACTGTCTATTACTCGATGACATGAAGCAGCCGAGCATAGAGGTGTCGTCCGAGATAATAGAGAGCTGCAGCATGCTCGCATGTCCTGTTAGCTACTTAATCTTATCTGAGATCATCGGGCACTTGGTTCAACTTGCTTCCTTATCGTTGATCCTCGAGGAAGAAGCTTCTTTACCTAGTTTCTTATTGCGTACTTGTAGATACTTTCCATGTTGTTCACTAATTAGGCGATGATCTATTTGACTAACCGGTTCCTTCCAGTGATGTATGACTCCATCTTGCTGCTACAACGTACTCCAATCTAGTTATTCTAGCTTTTACAGCTTACTGGAAATTGGGGTGCCATGTTTTTGAGTACGCCAAGTAGATTCTGCCTTTTTGATATGTCTGCCGGTTGACATTATTCTGGGAACAAACAAAATTAGAAGCATGTTAAAAGTTGTTTCTGTAATTACATGCGAATTTCACTGAACATTGTTTTTCAAAAGGTACGAGTATATTACATGGACGATAGGATTCAGAATATGAGACTTCATTCCCGGAATGGTTGGAAACATACAGGTACATGCTCAATTTTGTTTATTCTAATTTGGTTAGCAAAGAAGTCTCTAAAAAACAGGCGTCCATTGAGTGTTTTTTGACCGAGCGAAGAGAGGTCTCTGTTTCAAGTCGACCCCGTTTTGCGTTTTTCTGTCTGTTTGTGACGCATTTACGGCTGAACGCGTGGACCGATTTCTTTGAAATTGAGATTCCTTTTAGTAATAATCAGCGATTTATGTATAAGGTTTTTATAAAGGTTGTTGAATTTAATGGATTTAATGAATACATTAGTTGAATAGTTGAATTTAATTATAAGGAAAAACGGAAAGGCACCCAAGCCTTCTTCTATAGGAGCATATATATGATTTTCAAAATGAGCTTCTCAAACATATGCAATTGATATCAAATTCATTGATAGCGCTCGGGCCGTAACATCTGGTTATTCATCTGGTTGAGCCTTATTCTTTTTTATTGTTTTTTTTTTTTTTATTGCGGATGGTGCCGACATGAGTCTGGAGACTAGTGCGTGGGTAATGAGGTGAATGATGAGAAACATCCATGACTGAATGGGATTCAAACCCAAGGCTTCACGAAACGAAGCCAGCCAGAGCCTTATCTTATAACAGACTAGCGATCCAACCAAGTACTCCTCCACCTTCTCCTTCCCATCACCATCTCCTTCTCATTTTCCTCCTCCTCCTCCTCCTCCTCCTCCTCCTCCTTCTCCTCCTTCTGCTTCTTCTCCTTGTCCTTCTCCTTCTCCTTCTCCTTCTTCTCCTCCTTCTCGAACCTTCTCCTCTTCCTCCTCCTCCTCCTTCTCCTCTTTCTCGTCACCCTTCTCCACCTTTTCCTCCTTCTGCTTCTACTACTTTTTCTTCTCATTCTCTAATAGTCAGTAACTCTATTAATCACTTTGTTCTAACCATTCATATCATTTAAATGAATTATTCATCTTATTTTAGTTTTTAACTTTCATACCGTTTTAGTTTATTATAGCCTACGGTCAAGTGTTGATGAGAAGGATATTCTTGAATATCCTCTTCCAAGAATGGACTTTTATATGTTCAAACTTCGCCGTTACATGTAGATACATCACAATCATATTA
The DNA here is from genome assembly GCA_948455865.1 of Conomelus anceps. Lineage (NCBI taxonomy): Eukaryota > Metazoa > Arthropoda > Insecta > Hemiptera > Delphacidae > Conomelus > Conomelus anceps. The sequence continues at coordinate 518,711 of OX418223.1, forward strand.
TCGTTATCAAATTGCATCTCATATTCATTTCGTAGAATAATTCTCTAGTTAAGACTTGTAAAATTCATGGAACAATAATTACAGTACTTATATATTTTCAACTATCATAATCTAGAATCTAAGACTGTGCATTTTGAATATTTTATGAAGAAGAATAAATATAATTTCAATTTCAATATAATCTACATGAATAAAGTAAATAATATAATCTCCTTCTCCTTCTCCTTCTCCTCCTCCTCCTCCTCCTACTCCTCCTCCTCCTTCTCCTCCTCCTCCTACTCCTCCTCCTCCTCCTCCTCCTCCTCCTCCTCTTCCTCCTCTTCCTCCTCCTCCTCCTCCTCTTCCTTCTTCTCCTCCTTCTTTTTCTTATCATGTCTACGTATATGAAGTTCTTCAATGGCATCTTCTTTGGACGATTTCACCTGTAAAAATCAACAAATAATACGTCAATAAAATCGTAGATCATTAACCGTAGACCATATTATTTAACTGTTACGAAATATTCCCACAGTCTAGAGCTCTCTCCACTTCGTTAGTGACGTAAGCAACGTGAAATTAAATAATAATAGCTAGTAAATTAATAAATAATATCACTCGCACTCATGAATATCAGTTAAATATCAAATTAACCCGTAAATAATACGATAAGTAACGTACAGCGCATTGTGTTGAAAGAAATGACTGCCCTAATAGCGTGTTCAATGGAAATACTCTTCATAACTCACTAGTCTAATGATATAGTCCATTCATAATTTTCAATCTACGTGTTCAGGTACACAATGCAAGTGTTTTGAATGATGTTCTGACCTTGCGACGCAACCTTTCATTGATTAACTCTCACTTTGTTGCTACAAAAATGCAATAGTGTCAAGGTACCTTTTTAGATTTATTGTTTATTTAAGGAGTTTGATCAGGAGAAAAATTGATGAGAGCAATATGGAACAAACTTCCATCAATGGTGTATTTGTATTGGAATTGTGGTACTGCACTTGTTTTGACTGAGAAACTTTATAAAGTAGATATAAGAAGTGAAAAAGTGATGTCAATACAGCTTAATTCATTCCCGTCTTATTGAACCATTTGCAAAATGAAACTATTCTGTCTTCTTTGTTTTCTCTCTCACTCTCTATCTCTTTCTCTCTTCAGCTTCTATTCACGGACAAGGGCTTTGTGAAAGTCTTTTTTTTTTTAATTATGTTTGCATCATTTATCATTCATGTTAGGCATGTCTAGGTATTCCTGGATTTCATGTTCCATGACGAACTGCGTTGTTAATATTAACTTTTTTGGTGAATTTAACGACTTGCAGTCAATTTTTAATTAAGAATAAGTAATATTTTACTCACTCTATAGGCCGAATGTTTTCGAGTTATGGAAATTAACTTAATTAAAAATTGACTGCAAGTCGTTAAATTCACCAAAAAAGTTAATATTAACAACGCAGTTCGCCATGGAACATGAAATCCAGGAATACCTAGACACTTGAAAATTTGTATATAGCTTCCACGTAGTCAAGTGAAGAGCTGTCCATCTTCATCATCAATTTCATCATATCAAAATTGTGATTTATACAAAAGAAAAACATTATTATTTAAAAGCACATTATTGTTTAACTTACATTATTAATTAAGTTACATTATCATAAAGTACATTTGTATTATTATTATTATTTTAAAAGTACTGGAAACATAATTATTTCATTGTGTTTTTGATATGATGATTGTGTGGTGTGATGTAATGTGTTTTATTTTTTGATGTGAACAATAAATTTGAATTTGTCACCGCTGTTAGTTTTTAGTACCAGGGTCCAGACCAATCATAACTAGTATTTTTCTTCAAAACAATGTCGGAATTAATACTAATAATGATATAGTCAGCTGATTTAAAAATTTTGAAATCAATTTGAATTTTAACTCAAAGCCGATAAACAACTAGCACGTATTCCAAGGGTAAGTTATTTGATTTATTGTCAAGTTAGAAATTAAACGTAATATATTAGTAGTCATATATAAAAATATAAAAAATAAAAAGTAAATTCGTATGGCTTTTCGTGGTGGGGAGACCCTTACGGGTAGTTCCACCTCGCCGCTTTTTTAACGACTGCTTTTTTTTTATATATGCAACCGGGACCGACGGCTTAACGTGTCCTCCGAAACACGGAATATAAAAAGTTGTAAGCAACGATTGCATTTTGCCTATAAGCAACTCGTGAGGAGTTTAGTTTCACTCGTGTCTCAACTTGCATCTCACCTTTCACTTGTTGCAGTCATCACATTTCAATTTGTAAATTCCAGATCTGTTGTACTTGTTTTGAGATGTCTGAGAATGCAGGTGTTTTTTGAGTGAATTAGTTGTTAAAAAAAAAAAAAAAAAACACCTGCATTCTCAGACAACATCTCAAAACAAGTACAACAGATCTGGAATTTACAAATTGAAATGTGATGACTGCAACAAGTTCTATATAGGACAAACTGGCAGGACATTCACCACTAGATTCAAAGAACACACAAGAACCATCTCACACCCAAACACACATTCCACTTTTGCTGAACACATCATTTCAACAGGCCACAGTTATACAGACATTGACACTAATTTAGACACACTACACTTCACTCACAAAAGCCAGAAACTCAATGTTTTAGAACAATATGAGATATACAAACATGCAAAGCAGCAACCTGACAACATTTTAAATGATCGACTTGACTTCTTCTCACATACTCTATTTGACAAAATAATCCCAATTTCAAACCTCCCGCCTACTCATCCCCCCACCCCTTCACCATTCCAACATACATAACCCTCAAACTCATGCCTTGAATCCGTGTACTGTGGGTCGTCTGATGATGCTCTAGACAACAGAGCGAAACGGCCGTCACGACATAACGTGAGTCAATTTCCATTTAGTGTTTTTTAAGTTAATAATACATATTAGTGGATCTTAAACAAGATGGATCTTCAACATCATAATAATACGATCGTTTTATAACCAGTTTTTATGTTGTATTTGTTACATTTGCAACGTTCCATTTTGTATTTGTAGCTACAGTGAAATTTCTGAAATTTTACTTAAAAAAGCTACTTTTTTGGATTTTGGACGTTCAGATCATGGACGCTCTATGAAGAATGCCTTTCTCTGAAAAACAATTTAGTTGGTAGAAAATATCATTACCCTGTAAGCATCATTGAATGAATTATTGGATCTCCATCTCCTCAATATTCACAAACTTTAATACGTATTTCCGGCCATGACTTAATGCTTAACTCTCATAATTGGGACTTAGATGCTTGCAGGTGGCTTCAGAATTCATCCTAATCATGATCTGGTCCCTTCTCACAATATTTATGTTGGTTCACTATGCTAGGTAACTGCATATAATATGCGTTAACTCTAAACATAACCTTACTTTTAAAAAGCTAGATGAAGCGCAGTTCCACGAGTAGCAACCAGTTTGCAGCCTGGGGCGACCGATTCCTTTCATCACATCATATTGGCCTGTCCAAGGTATTTGAATTATGATAATGTACTTCGTTTAGTTACTTTTGCCGACAGCTTGATACTTCTTTTAGCCACACACGCCCGAGACGCTCCGGGGTGAAATATGGATGCAAATGGAGTTTAGACTGCTTATGGAGATAGTTTGTTGTTAACATGATGATATGTTGTTGAGTTTATCCATTGAATGCGATAAAAAATAATTGGTGAAATCAAGTAGACCACCGTGGTGTATTGGATGGGTGACCTGGTTAGCGACCTATTGGTCACGGGTTCGATTCCTGAACAGAAATGGATCTAGAATAAAAAATTCAATTTGTTTAAACACCATTTCAATCAATGAGGAAGGATTTATACTTGGAGAGGCATAACCTTTTCAAATATTAGATTAACGTATCTTATGTATGTGTATCTTTTTTCACAAAAACGGCCAGTTGCACTAAAGAAAATTAAATTTGACCACCGTAAGATGACGTCATTTGACAGAGCCAGTACAACGACTTCCCTATTGAGCTCCGTAAGATGACGAGATGATGTTTCGTGCAACTGGCCGTATGTATTAAGAACTTATATTACTGATTGCATGAAAAATATTATAAGCTTGTATTTATATTGGCATGTCACTGTTCTATTGAACCTCTGTTGTACCATAGACCAACCATCAAGTTTGTACTTGTACAAAACCATGTGACGAATGATGGTCCAATCTCTCTAATACCATCTGGAGTATCAAACTATACTCTCTATGCGCAACTCATGTCGATGAAAGTTGATCAGGATTTTAATTTTGTAGATATTAGTTGTAGATATTAATTATAGTTGTAATTTAATTATAGTAGATATTAGCTGTATGAAGCCCAATATTCCAATTCTCTAGGAATATTTATAGCAAGCAATGACTTTATAATGCAGTGATTACATTGCTATTTCCTTAATTATTATAGGCAATGGCAGAATAATTCTTGTGAAGTCTCTGACTACTTGATATTGCTCAATTATTTCTATTTATTAATCCAAATGAATTGTAACATAAATTCTCTAACTCATAGTGTAGGCTATTATTAATTAATTCATAATTTTTCATTGAAATTACTAATTATTTTTCTAATCTCATAGTGAAAGCATATTAAAAAAGCATAATTAAAGTTTTCTCTTGAAAGTGAGTTTTAAAGAGTAATGTAAATTATGAGTGTACTGTGGGTCGTCTGATGATGCTCTAGACAACAGAGCTAAACGGCCGTCACGCCATAACGTGAATCAATTTCCATTTAAAAGTGTTTTTCAAGTTTATAATAGTAATGTAAAGATGAATTAGATTAGTGTTCAGTGCAGGGGCACCGTTTGGGAAGGGCAGGGGCGTCCGTGCTCCAAGATATACCAAAAATGAAGAAAATGCTTGTATTAATATATTTAACTGAATTACTTCATTGGAATACCATATAAACTTTAACTAATAATAGGAAACAACTTAGTAATAAGGGACATTATTAAATAGGGCATAATTAAATTCAAATTCAAAAACTTAGATTTAACAAATCTGTCCTATTTTTGCTTAAACCCCCCCCCCCCCCCCCACCCACCAACACACACATACACACATTTGGTTGAACTGAAATGGCGTTCCTGGTTCAGTAATAGTTTGCCATGAACAGATTCTCAATTTCCATCCCAAAAATGTTTTTTCCTTGAATTTAGTTATTGAAACAAACTTATGTAAAGTCAGGAGACACAAATGTGTTCAGTGATAGTCTTTGAGTATGGCATGACCAAATTCCCAATACATCTAAAAAATCCCAAATTAAATGAACAAAAATTACAATTTGTGATCAACCCTATATTGAAAATCCACCAAACTATAAGCTCTATCTTATACTAATATCATTAGGCTAGCCAATTTAAAATTTCTTTCCCCGAGAAAATAATATCTCATCAATATCCAGAGTCCCTTTTCTTATAAACAAAATTTCCTTCTCAGTGAAGATAAGATTGTTTACTTTACTGGAGACCATAAAACGCTGCGTTGCCTTTTTTAAAGGCTTCCGATGTCAGTTTTCTTCAAGCTTCTCTTTTCTTTCTTCTTTCTTCATCATTACAACCCCCCTTACCCCCCCCCCCCCCCCCACCCAACCAAGTTGCCCATTGAGCAATGGACTGAAAAAGCAAATTACTTTGACTAAGAAAATGAGCCTCCCATATGTTGCCATAAGTAGGCAATGCTAGGCTACGCTGATGCTTTAGGCTATTTAGGCTTGCCTAGCCAGCCACTTAGGGCGAAAATCAATATTCTTGCAAGCCTGCCGATATACACTACTTCATTAACATATATATTGGCTCCGACTTACTCACTTACACCACGCTATTTTACCTATTTTCTTCTCTCTTTTTTTACGACAGTTATTATAGTCAGCACAGTGCAGTCACCCATTTACGAAATTGAATTAAACGAAGGAAAGATAAGAAATGCGCCACAAAAGGAAATAGCGAGGAAAGAAATGGGTGTTGATGGGCGGTGATGATTGTAGTGGGTGCTAAAGAGAGAGAATAAACTAGTTGAAAGAAGAAATAAAGAGAAATGAAAGTGTTATGATTATGTTAATAGAACGGAAGTATATATGAAAAGAAGGGCCGTTAAAGTGGCTGAAAATAAACGTAAAGATGTACCCGATAATGAAACGAATGGAGGTAAACAGTAGAATAAGAAAGAGAAAAGAATAAAATGAGAAACTGGGTAGAATATCTAAACATGTGATTGAATTGACTTGAGTTCTACATTTTCGGCTCTAAAACCTTGAACAAAATTCAAAATTACATTCACTTTCTTTGGACAATTGGACAGTTAAGTGCATCGTTTTCAAAGTGTACATCGAAATTAATATTCGTGTTTTGGAAAGAATCAGATTCTTGGTAGTGAATTTACCAGTTTTTTTTTTTTTTTTTTTTTTTTTTTGAGGATGAAGCCCACATAGGTATGAGACCTGTGCGTGGGTAATGAGTTGGATGATGGTGATTTATGAGTTGGACCTACAGTTTTAGGTGGGTTCCGAAGCACCGGGAAGTGATTTTCAGCAGAGAACAGTGTCTTTTTTGCTGGCTAATCGAATTTGCTGGCCAGTTGAACGTGGTCATAACCTAAAATTAGTAATTTTTCATTGAAAATTTGTAAAGAAAGCAGTAGTGGGCTGTGCCTCTTTTATCTTTATTTGATTGTGAGTATTGTGGCTGTGGCAATAGCTTGTTATCAATTAAATAACTTGGACGTTTATGATTATTTGAACACGGGAGAAGTTACATACTATGATTATACTCATTTTCAGATGGGTATCTAGTCGGATAAATACATAATTCACTTAATCGCATCATTTTAAAGAGAAGCCCATATACTGCACTCCATGGGAGTATATGGGCTTCTGTCAATAAAGTGTTTAAATTGAATAACTTGGACTATTATGATTATGTGAATACTATAAGTATTAGGCTATCCATTAATACTATAATATTATTTTTTGGATGAAAAAGTTTTAATAATAATAAAACATTAAATTTCAACAGAATTTAATAACAGACAAAACAATAAACTAAAAGGAACTCTTTATCACAAAATGTAAATTAATAGGAACTAGGCATTTTTCATGAAATGGCACTTATGCATCAAGATAATAAAGGTATGAGGTGGTTCAGTCACATCTAGCCAGGTTAGGTTAGGTTTGGTTAGAAGCCCATATAGTGCACTTTCTCCATTATTGTAATGAATAAATAGATGAATAAAATTTACCATAATTACTATAGATAAATAGTGAAAGAATGAGGAATTGTACTTTAAAGTGAAATTACCAGTTGAACGTGGTCATAACCTAAAACTTGTAATTTTCAATTGAAAATTTTTAAAGGAAGCAGTAGTGGGCTGTGCCTGTTGTATCTTTATTTGATTTTGTATTTTGTAATGAATAGATAAATAAATAAATAAAATTTACCATAATAACTATAAATAAATAGTGGAATATTGAAGTCTCACATCGAATGGTAGACAGTTTATACTGTAGGATATGGAACTAAAGATAATTTATGGAATATAAAAAACTCTGATAAATAAAATGAATTATTGTTTAACATTTATTTATTCGATTTATACATATAGATAAACGATTAATGAATAATGCTGTTGATGGAAGGCGCAATTCCAAGGTGGGGGACACAAACTCGTCCTCAAAGTTCTCAACCAATTCTGGTGTTTCGGAACCCACCTAAAACTGTACGTCCAACTCATCAATCACCGTTATCCAATTCAATACCCACGCTCAGGTCTCAGACTTTTGTGAGCTTCATCCTCCGAAAAAAAACTTGATGTATTTTAATTTGTTAAGGACATCTATGTCAGGGTTAAATGTAAGAGAGGGCCGGCTGCGTCCTAACTTCGCCCTCCCAGGAAAATAATAAAGGCAGTCAATCAATCAATCAATCTATGTTAACAAGATGGTAAAAAATATCTTATAGATTATCATTCTCAATCCTAAATACATTATTTGGAATAGATTATCATTCTAAGTTGAGTAGGCTTCAAGATGTTATTACAATAAGCTTACAGTATCAGTTACATTATAGAGTAGAACGTTTGATTTCAGAAAAATGTGGTTACTGTAACAGAATGGTAAAAATAATTTAGCAGATGGGATTTGGAAAGCAGTGATATTTTTAATTTAGAATTTGTCATCTCGTAAATCGAATGAGACCCTCCAAACAGAGACCACTTAGCGGGATTGTTTTGGTCAACCTGATGCTGCCACTGCTATAGTTTTTATACATCTCTCCAAAATATGAACAAATCCCTTTCCCTCGTCATGCTTTTCCTCATTCTCATCAACAATGGCGTCTCCTGATTTGTATTTTTTAAGGTGTTGCAAAAATGTTACACTTATTAGGCAGCAGATTACTACGGTGTTTAAGATCCAAAAGAAATTGCTTAGGTCTATGGAAAGAGTAAATCGATTGGATTCATGTGCCGTTGTTCTAGAGATATTTGGTCTCCTAAATGTACCCTGCTTATATGTGTATGAAGCTACTTTATATGTAAAAAGAGTGATATTAACCAAAACCTTGATGTACACGATTATAATACTTAATACTTATAATACTTATAATACTTTAATACTTATAATACTTATAAAACTTATATAATACTCACGAGGAGATTATCACTTGGTGAGTCACAATAGTAGCATATTCAAACAAAAACCTAGTTATATTGGTAGGAAACTCTACAACATGGTACCACTGTTTTGTGAAATCCATAATATCAGAGTTTGAAAAATATAGAAATATTTAAAAAACAATTGAAGAAATATTTAGTTGATAAAGCTTCTTATAATGTACAAGATTTCCTTTCACATCAAAATTAAGCCTCACCTCAACTAATTGATTTCTAGTAATTATGGTATCTAGTGTATAATTATTGAGCTGACTTGTCTAATGCTCCTTAACTGGAGTTTCCAAGACGTAATCTACAAAAAAAAGGCATATTATATATGTTGCGTGCAAAAATAAGGCCAGATTTCAAACAAAAATGGAACTGAATGAAGCTAACATAATAAATGCCACTGTTATCCTTGATAATGGTTCTTTTTTAAGTATGTAAATAACGCAAGTACTACTTTAGCAAAATTTATCGACATAAGTATTTCAGTAGTGAGCAAATCTCTCTATGCCACCACACTACGTACGTTCTCGACTACCGAACTTCAACATTTTTGGCCGAGTGGTTCTTGAGAAACGGTGATGAATGAGTCAGAGTTATTTGGCTTCTAAATATAAATAGTATATATATTTATTCATCAATTTATATGTATGATCAATATTTATTATAATACAGTTTATTATTTACATTCAATTTAAAAAACATTATTTCATCCATTCTTTAGATGTTTGAGTTTATCATTATTATGATCATTATGATTGTATTTTTTGATCGTAAGATTGTTTTTTTTAGATTGTATTTTTTATACTCTATTTAGATCTCTACCTTTATTTTTATTAATTTTAATTCTATAAAAATTAGGGGTTGTTTATGTAAAGGAAAAAAGTGTGTGCAAATATTAAATTTGTCAATTTAATTCATCTAAATTTTATAATTGAAATTCATAAATTGAAAATCAACAACAACTATTTGAGTTCAGTGGAAAATTCAACGACTTGTCCTTTGGTACAAAAAGGTTTAAAAATTAATATTCAGTTTGTTTTTCGGATGAATGAACCGAGGGTCGTTGAAAATCATCGTCTCATATCTTTTTACGCTAAATTCATTACCTGCAGGCTTTACTACCTTTGTTTACTGCTGTTGTTTTGAATAATTTAGAGTGAATTTCATGCTTGTTTTCCTCTATTCGAAGGGGAAATTTTAAGGGACACGTGTACAGTCTATATTTATGAGATTTTCTGAGTTTATTACTTGTAAATGGTAATTGTAACCTAACTAACATGTGTAAATTTCAATTTTAATTAGTATGGTGACTTATAAAACATAAATATAGAGACCATTTTACAAATCAGGGGTATTTTAGGATAAGTTTCAAATTTGAGTTAGCTATACCATCGACACATATTCTCTTGTGGATGGTCTCACTTCTTAAAATTTTTTTTTTTTTTTTTGGAGGATGAAGCCCACATAGGTCTGAGACCTGTGCGTGGGTAATGAATTGGATGATTATGATTGATGAGTGGGACCTACAGTTTTAGGTGGGTTCCAAACCACCGGGAAGTGATTTTACAGCAGTCTTTTTTGCTGGCCAATCCAATCGATCACCCTTACAAAGAGCGCCTAGGAGTTTCGCAGATACCTGCTACGGCACTCGGTTATCATGCACTGTTTCAAGGTTCTGTTATCTGTCATCCTGAGTAGCCTGTATGGAAGAAATTGGAAGTTCTTCCTTTCTTCATGACGCTGATAATTGGCTCCATATTACTTTTTTATTTATTTTATTTATTTTATTTATTTTATTTATTCTATTATATTCTATTTATCCTACCAGTAGTCTATAATTAGTTTTTGTCATCAATCAGACCAACTGTACAGTGCTATTGGTTCTTCTCTCCCTTCTGCTTATGCTTTTCCTTATGCTTACACTCCTTCCCATGTTCTTCTCGTGCTTTCACTGAAATAAAACAATATATTATCACACTGAACAACAAAAGGAGCACAGTTTCTAAACAAACTCGTGACTCAAACACAGAAAAAACAACTGAAGATTAAAGCATTCCGTGACAACCACAGGTTGAATAAATATTTTGACAGTGCTTCAATCTCAAAAAAAAGAGAAGAAAAATAGAAATAAAAGCCGCATATTGTCAACTCATTGTGGTTTTGATTAATAAGAAGGACCCGACTTGGAAGAATAAGGATGGGCTTACGCCTAAAGCACTGTGGTACTATTGTGCGACTAGGATACAACCTAATGAAAAGAAAAGCATCACATACAATGTATACCTACAACATTATTAGGATTAAGTGATTTACATTTCAATTTACCTGTCAGCTAATACAGACAGCTATGCATTCGGAAATCTTATTTGCATATGGAAAGAAGCGAGGGCTAGACAGGGAGCGCATAAAGAACAGACAAAGAAGGAGATAGACTTTGCTAGCAGCTTGTAAAGATAGCTGACGACTATCAAAATTCTTTTTGTGGTTTTTGTTGTTTTCTGTTTTGGTCAGGTGAGGTCTATCATCATAGTGTTTTGTTAAAGAGCGAAATAACTGAGCAGGTGGTGTAGTACTTAATAAGGTATTTCATGTCAAGAGTTCGATGCTCCTCCAAAAAACCCACGAAACTTGGGTGAAGTTTTTTTATAATGTATAAAAATGTCAGGTTGCATTCACTCACTCAATGGTACTGTAAAAGGAGTCAAAATACTCAATCACTGTAGAACTTTGCTAGATTAATTAATAATTTTAAAAAATTTGTTGATCATTTTTAATAATGAATAATAAGACGAAATTGTCACAGCCACATTTATTAAAACTTCGAGAAACTAGTTTCGGTTGTTACACCATTATCAATCTAAATCAAACTCAAATAAATTATTAATAAATTATATTTGTCACTCTATAATGTAGATAAACTACCAAAAAAGTCAAAATATTTGTTTACATTTACTTGATAGTACAGTAAAATTAATTTTTTAATTTAATGTACAAAGGCAACTTATTGAAGTATTTTAAGCCTAGGTGATAGATGAAGTGATGTATTACAAAATTGGGTTGAATTATTAACTTATATTTTTGTCACCCTACAATTTAACTACCAAAAAAGCAAACATTTCGGTTTATATTTACTTGATAAAATGGAATTGAAATAATCAATCACTGTAGAACTTTGCTAAAATAATTAATTTTTTTTTTTTAATTTTCTGAATTATAAATTATTAACTTCTATTTGTCACTCTATAATGTAACTATCAAAAAAGCAAAAATTTCTGTTGAAATTTACTTGATAGTACAATAAAATGGAATTGAAATACTCAATCACTGTAGAACTATGCTAGAATATTTTTTTTTTAATTTGTTGATCTGTTTCTAATAAATTAATAAATTATATTTGTAACCCTATAATTTAGACTAACTACTAAAAAAGTCAAAAATTTTGTTTACATTGATTTGATAGTTAAAATGGACAATCCAATATCAAAACTGACACTATATTTTTATTTAATATATAATTTTCACTCACTTAAACTGGAGATACTGAAGGGATGCATTTCACTTCTAAAGAGTTTAGCATTCACTTTCATGGTTTAGCTTTAGCATTTATTTGATAAATCTAATGTATTGATTGAGTAATTCCGAGATTGATGTCCGGTATAAACTTAATTAACAACTTAGAAACCGGGCATAAGTGTACCAATCAAACTAGAATCCCATTTTTATGTAATAAATGCTGAAGTATTCTTATAGTAAAAACATTGCAGCATTTATAGTAAAATGTGCTGTAAAAACATTGAGTCTTATTCATGATGGTTACCCATAAGATATCATAATATATTTCCTATTATTGTATGATTATAAGAAATACTGACGAAGCTCATTATTATAATATTATGAATATTAAATTGTACATTAGATGAAAGAATCATTTATCACCATTTACTGATTCATTTGACTATTTTTAACGGTTTTTAGTGGTCCATTTTGAGTGATTTTTTGTTGAATTTAAGCCTTTTAGAGTGAAAAAACCTCTCTAATTTTTTTTGGAGTAGAGTTTTTTAGTGAATCTAAACTTTTAGGGTGTTATAACCTGAATTCGTTGACAATATTGCACAGTTTTCAGTGAATCTAAACTTTTAGGGTGTATTAACCTCAATTATTTGACAATATTGCACAGTTTTTAGAGAATCTTAACTTTTAGGGTGTATTAACCTCAATTATTTGACAATATTGCACAGTTTTTAGAGAATCTTAACTTTTAGGGTGTATTAACCTTGATTTTTTGACAATATAGCATAGTCATAATTTGTGAAGAGAGTAGTGTTGAACTTTGTCTGTTACATCTCCACTTCATTGTTATTCTGCCCACAAATAAATTAATATTCTCTTATCCAAAATTCCATATCATAAGATTTGAAGTAATAAATCGAGAGCAATACTCTAAATTTTTATTGTAAATTGTATACACTACTGCAGATAAAATACAATAATTCACTCAGCGTTTCCCTTCAATTTATTATGGATTCTTTTGAAAATAATCTCAATAGAAAGAAAGAACTCATTCAATTGAATCACAACAAATTTGTAGAGGATAGAACATTGAACAAATAGAACGTTGAATGCTATGAAGGTGTGGAAGTAAATCTTTCCAAGAAACAATGTCACTCTCTACATCTTTGTTCAGAGATTTTTGTGAAAAATACTTTCACCATAGCTTTCATCTATTCAGAAATCTTTCTATAGCTTTCATTTAAATACTTTTCCCCTTTATTCGTTGTCTTTCTCCACCAAAAACGTTCCCAATATTCGGTTTCAAATCCGCAAAATATCACAAACTGAAAATAAATAATTAAAAAAAAATGGAATTCATATTGTACAAAACTGCAAGCACATATGCGACGATATGCAGAAGTAGAAGCTGGTATCCAGCAATCTTTTGTTAGCAGAAGCTTTTCACGGAGCTTTCAATAAATATTGAACAATTGAAACAGATGAATACGGTGTTATAAACATTTTTCAACACTGGAATATTGATTCATTCAATATTTTTGATCGATCGTCAGTCTTTGTTCGATGAATATTCTCGGAAAACCATTTTTTTGTCATATCGAACACCTAGATTTCTCCCATATTTCAGTCTTCCCACTCTTGAAATTGTTCAATTAATATTTCTAAATCTTTTGTTCCTTTATCATTCTGTGAACAAGATTTCATTTGTGATTGATAGGCATTTCAAGTTTTATTGAAGTTAATAGAAAATAAGTTTAAATTGTTAATAATTGTTAAGTTTAAATTGTTTAATTGTTAAAATTTTACTGAAGTAAAATTTATTTCTGCTATTTCCTATCCAACGCACAATCAATACCTTATGCAACACAAAACATGTTTTTTTTTACTTTTAATTACGTCTTCAAGACTCTGGTTTTGGGATATAACACATCCAAGTGTCAGATCAACAATATACGATATTACCATTTTTATTCACTAGTTACCAGTTACCACAATTTATATTAGTTGAGGTGAGACTCAATTTTGATCTAAAAGGAACTCTTGTATACTATAAAACGTTTTATCAACTAAATATCTTCTCAATTGTTTTTTAAATACATTAATTCCAATACTCTTTAGAAATTGCGGTAGACTATTGTACAGTTTCCTACCTTTCCTACCAATATAACTAGGTTTTTATTTGAATAACCTACTATTGTGACTCACCATCTCCTCGGCTTCGTGTCTTTTAATCATGTAGGTTAAGATTTTCGTTAATATTACACTTTTTTATATACAACATGCACATATAAGCAGGGAACAGTTAGGAGACCAAGTCTCTTGAACAGCGGCCTACATGAATCTCATCTATTTACTCTTTTCATACACCTTACAGCTTTCTTTTGGGTCTTAAACACTCTACCAATGTTTTGCTTTGATGAGTTATCCCATACGAAGACATACCTAATATGTGACAGTAATAGTCCATGGTAAGCTGTAAAAAGTAACTTTTTATCATTCAATCTTGCAAACTGTCACAGGACGAATACCCCAGATAAAATTTTCTTTAAGAAAGAGAAAGAGAAAGAGAAAGAGAAAGAGAAAGAGAAAGAGAAGGAGAAGAGAAAGAGAAAAAGAAAGAGAAAGAGAAAGGGAAAGAGAAAGAGAAGAGAAAGAGAAAGAGAAAGATCTAAATTAATGCATCTAACAACTAAATATCGAGCAAGTGTGGGCACATCAATAAGAACACACACATTATATCTAGAAAGAGAAAAAGAAAGAGAACGAGAAAGAGAAAGAGAAAGAGAAAGAGAAGAGAAAGAGAAAGAGAAAGAGAAAGAGAAAGAGAAAGAGAAAGAGAAAGAGAAAGAGAAAGAGAAAGAGAAAGAGAAAGAGAAAGAGAAAGAGAAAGAGAAAGAGAAAGAGAAAGAGAAAGAGAAAGAGAAAGAGAAAGAGAAAGAGAAAGAGAAAGAGAAAGAGAAAGAGAAAGAGAAAGAGAAAGAGAAAGAGAAAGATCTAAATTAATGCATCTAACAACTAAATATCGAGCAAGTGTGGGCACATCAATAAGAACACACACATTATATCTTCCATGTTCAACATCTGATGCCGATAATTTTCTTCTAAAACAAACAAACCTTTTTGTTCTAATGGCAAAAACAACGAACTTTGGGCAGATGATATCAAAATTCACTGGGACCCATAATTACGGTGTCCTAATGAGCCCCAAGGCAAACAGAATGTTTTATTTCTTCAAAAATCAAAGACAGGTGGCGGGTGCCTTTTTTATTAGGGGGGGAGGGGGACAGGTGGAAAAGGGTGGGGGGGGGGGCCTCCAGGAGTACCCACATGGAATAATGGCTTATTGAATATGTCTAGCCTACGATTAACGTATTATTATAGTCATTATCGAGTAAGCTGGTTGATCAGGTTTTGTCTTGAATCGGAGCAACCTGTTCTGCAGTAAAAAAGGAGAGAAAAAAGAAACAAATAGATTATCAAAGAGAGAGAGAAACAAAAAGACGGAAAAATGAGAAAAGTGGGTTCAACGTTGACTAGGTTTCTTATGATCATCAATGATGTTCAGTGAAAGCATCATTGACGAACCTTCTTTTATCCTTTTCTTTTTCCATTGTCCTTTCTATTTCTATTTCTCTTCCCTCTTCTCTCTTCTCTCTTTCCTCTTTTCTCTTTCCTATTCTCTCTTCTCTCTTTCCTCTTCTCTCTTCTCTTTTCTCTCTTTTCTCTTTTCTTTTTTATTATCTTTCTCTTTCTCCTCTCTTTCTCTTTCCTCTTCTCTCTTCTCTCTTTCCTCTTCTCTCTTTTCTCTTTTCTTTTTTATTATCTTTCTCTTTCTCTCCTTTCTTTCTCTCCTCTCTTTCTCTTTCCTCTTCTCTCATCTCTTTTTTCTCTCTTCTCTTTTCTGTTTCTCTTTCACTCCTCTCTTTCTCTTTTTATTTCTTTATTTCCCTTTCCCTTTCTCTCTTTCCTCTTTCCTCTTCTCTCTTCTCTTATCTCTCTTTTCTCTTTCCCTTTGCCTTTCTCCTTCTCCTTCTCTTTCTCTCTTTCTCTTTCTCTTGCTCTTGTTCTTTCTCTTTCTCTTCCTCTTCCTCTTTTTCTTTCTACTTCTCTCTTCCTCTTTTTCTTTCTACTTCTCTCTTACCCTTTCCCTTTCTCCTTCTCTTTCTCTTGCTCTTGCTCTTTCTCTTTCTCTTTCTCTTTCTCTTTCTCTTGCTCTTGCTCTTTCTCTTTCGCTTTCTCATTCATTCTTATTAATTCTCCTCTTGTCCTACCTATATCCCTTTGTCTTCCTCTATATTCCTTAGTGTGCCTCTTTCTGTTCATCTTTCCTCTTCCTTCTCCTCTCCTTTTTCCTCTTCCTTCTCCTCTTTTCCCTCATCCTGTCCCTTTTTTTCTATGCTCCTCTGCTCACTCCTCTTATTATCTCTCTTTCCTGCGTGTTCCTCTGTTGCTCTTGTTTAGCTCTGTTCCTGCTTTCTCCTCTGTTCCTTTCCCTCTCTATTCGCAAAGGTACTCTTCTCTCATTTAATCGTCCCTGTTCTCCTCTGTTCTCCTCTATTCCTCACCTACATTCATCAGTTTTCCCTTTGTTCCTATTCCCTCATTTATCCCCTTTATCCTTTGTATTCCTCTATCCCTCCTCTTATTCCCATTTTTTCCTACTCATCTCCTCTCTCTCTCTTTCTCATTCTTCACCGTCTACACCATCGAACTCTTTCTCTCTGAATCTGTCCCTCAATCAAGCTCTCTTCCTTTCTTCCTCACTCTCTTGTCCTCACTATATTTTCCTCTTCCTGTCCAAACCCTTGTTTCTTCAATTTTCTCTTGCACACTATTCCTCACTCTCACTTTTTTCTCCTTCACTCTCTTTCACACACACACACTTCTTCATTACTTTCTCTCTCTCTCTCTTCGTTCATTCACCACTTTAATCTCTTTTTCTCTTTCTTCCCAAACCTCTCTATCTCCCCCAAACCTCTCTTTCTCCCCAAACCTCTCTTTCTCCCCCAAACCTCTCTTTCTCCCCAAACCTCTCTTTCTCCCCCAAACCTCTCTTTCTCACCAAACCTCTCTTTCTCCCCCAAACACTCTTTCTCCCTCAAATCTCTCTTTCTATCCCAAACATATATTTCTCCCCCATACCTATCTTTCTCCCCCAAACCTCTCTTTCTCCTCTCTCACACACACACACACACTCATCCTCTTCCTGTCTCACTCTATCTCTTTATCAATCTATCTCTCTTTCTCCCTCAGATGCTCTCTTCTCAACCCACCTATTACACCCTATAAAGAGGCTGTGTTTGCTTTTTCAACAAGCAATTTGCCTCCATTTCTACCCCCCCCCCTCCCCTTGAATACCCCCAGGGGCAGTCTATCATCAAACGACTCACCTCTCTACCGAAGGGAGTAAAATTATTCACCTGCAATAAACCCCCTCCCCACTCCCTCTAGACCCCCCCCCCCCCCCCCCCGGCCCAACCTAATTTAATGAAAGCAGCTCATTAAAAGTGGTGCGTCTGTTTGTTTTGGACTTGGTGGCAGCTGTCGCCTGTTCCACGCCCCCAAAAAGGCCTCCCGACGGCCTGCAGGCATGCCTTGAGGCGTCACGCTCAGGTACGATTGGTAGATGAACCTTTGGTTGGCTAAAGCCCACTGGTGGTCAGTTTTGGGTGTATGTTAATGCACCAAATATCTTTCCCTTAATACTTTCATTCTACTTCACTGGGCAAACGTTACTTGGCTTTTGATTCTTATAGTCCTATAATCAATAAGTCCTATTTATTTTAAACAATATTATGTTTAAACAATATGTTTATAAACAATATTATGCTTAAACAATATGTTTTTAAACAATATTATATTATGTTACCCTGCGCGAAGCCCATCATAAAAACATATGGTTCACATGCTGAGAGGGAAACCAATCAATGAATTTTACATTTATCCAACACAAAATTTGAATTTTCTTGTTAAAGTTTGTGAAGAAATCATTATTTTCTGGCTTTTAAATAATATATATTACAAAGTCCTCTTTATTTAAAACAATTGTCACCACGCGCTAAGTCTATTATAAAAACACGGTTCACATGCTGAAAGGGGGAAAACGCATGAATATTACTCAGACATAATGCACGATTTCAATTTTCTTGTTAAAGTTTTGAGAAAAATGCAGTTAAGAGCAAATGGCCTTCTGTATGTTCACATTAAATTTATTCTATTTCAGTGTTCATACATAGATTAGTAAATGGCCCAATAGTGCCTCAAATTGATAAATTTCATCACATTGTGATTAAAAGTATATTTCTACGATTCGGAATTCATTCTTCTCTGCTATTTTTTATCACAGCTCATAAGTACGCAAAATTACATTGTGTAATATAGGTACCCATTTTAATTTAAGGCAATAAAAGTCAATATTGTAATATTGAATTTTTATTTGGTCTCAAATTTGTAAATTTATTTTGCTTTATCTTTTATATTATATTCACCAATTGGTGGTTCAAACTAAACGTCCTAGTTATTCCTAGTTATTTAGCTAGTTAACATCTTAGTTATTTACCTTTTCTTAACCTGGTTTCTAACTATAGTTAATTTTTTGTGTTCCCTGAACTTAGGTTATATTATTTAATAATAACTTCAGTGTATATTTTTCTATTCATGGACTTTTGGTCTTGGTTCCCTTCCAACTCTTCAGTTTTCTTCACTGTTTGTTCATCAAATGAAAGGTGTATTTTCTCTTTTTTTCTGTAGATTACGTCTTGGAGACTGCAGTTAAGGAGTATAAGACAAGTCAGATCAATAATTATACACTAGATACCGGTACCATAATTACTATATCAATTAGTTGGGGGTGGGGCTTAATTTTGATGTGAAAGGAACTCTTGTACACTATGAACCTTTATCAACTAAATATTTTTTCAATTGTTTTTTGAACATTTCTATATTTTCAAGACTCTAAAAACTGAGGTAGCTTGTTGTAGAGTTTCCTACCAATATAACTAGGGTTTTGTTTGAATAAGCTACTATTGTGACTCAACAAGTGTTAATCTCCTCGGCTTCTTGTATTATAATCGTGTATGCCAAGATTTTGGTTAATATCATTCGTTTTTACATATAAAGTAGCTTCATACACATATAAGCAGGACACAATAAGTGGTAATTTCCTCGGCTTCTTGTATTATAATCGTGTATGAAAAAATTTTGGTTGATATCATTCGTTTTTACATATAAAGTAGCTTCTCACACTTATAAGCAGGGTACCAAGACTCTCGATCAACGGCCTACATGAATCTAATCTATTTACTCTTTCCATACACCTAACCGCTTTCTTTTGGATCTCAAACACCCTATCGAGGTTTTGTTTTGATGAATTACCCCATAATAATATAGCATACCTAAAATGTCACAGTAAGAGCCCATGGTAAGCTGTAAAAAGTAGCTTTTTGTCATTCAATCTAGCGAGCTGTCGCAGGACAATTACCCCACATGAAATACCCGAGTGGTTACAAGGGTAGGAGCATACAAACGTATGGATGCATGAGAGTATGAACTTAATAACATATCAACATATGAACGCAAGAGCGTATGAACTTAATAACATATCAACATATCAACATATGAACGTATGAACGTATAAACACGTATGATATTGAACTGTGTCCTCTCCATGAACGGATCGCATCATTTAAACTGAACGAGTTTCTTCATTTGCCAATGAAGTTCTCATCTGTCTGTACTCACTCCACAAATCATTTACAATCACAACAAACATTCAGCTCATAATTCGATAGATGCACTTGGTTATTGAGACGCACTCAGCGCTGACAGCCTGCTTAGCATCGAAAAGAATAATGAGCCGAGATTAGGCGGACCTGCAGCCCAAGTTCAGAGTTTGAGCCGGCCAATTAGAAGACGATTATGCCTGTCCGGTCCTGAGGGGGGTGCTGCGGTGGGGGGGGGGGCTAAGTGATGAATGGGGAGGGGGGGAGAATGTGATACTACTCCGCAGTATAGAATTAGGAGAAGAGGGAAAATAATAAGTAGGAGGAGGAGAAAGGAGAAAAAGGAGAAGAAAAATGAGGCAGGAGAAGAAACAGGAAAAAGATGAGGAAGAGAAAAAAGGAGGAAGAGAATCTGATGCTACCCCACAGTATAGTATTAGAAGAAGAGGAAGGAAAAGAAGGAGGAGGAGACAGGAGAAGATGGAGGAGGAGAAAGAAAAGGATAAAAAGAATGAGTCAAGAAACTAAACAGGAAAGAGAGGAGGAAGGAAAAGGATAAAAAGTATGAGACAGGAGAAGAAACAGAAAAAAGTAATAGCAGGGTGAAAGAGGGGGAGGAGAAGAGAAAATAATATGATGCACACAAAAATGCACTGTATCAATTAGATGAAGAGGAATAAGAAGAAAAAGAAGGAGGAGGAGGAGGAGGAGGAGAAGACAGAAGAAGGTTGAAGAAGAAAATGGAGAAGAAGAATAAGTCAAGAGAAGAAACAGAAAAAAGAGTCTGATTCTACTCCATAGTAAAGATTTAGAAAGAGAGGGAAATGGTGAAGGAAGAGGAGGAGACAGGTTAAGATTCAGGAGGATGAAGAAATATGGAGATGAAGAATGAGTCAAGAGGAGAAACAGGAAAAAGAGGAGGTAGTGGAAAGGAGGGAGGAAGAGAATCTCATGCTATTTTATAGTATAGAATTAGGAGAAAAAGTAGTAAGAAAAAGGAGAAAAAGTATGAGACAGGAAAAGGAACAGCAAAAAGAGGAGGAAGAGAGAGAAGAAGAAGGAGGCAAGAGAAAGAAAGGAGATGATGGTAGAAGGAGTAGGACAAATAGAAAGCGTAGCAGAAGAAAAGGGACACGAAAAAGCTAATTATGATGAATGTGAGGAAGAATGACGGGAAAGAGGGAGATGAAGAAGAAGGAGAAGAGGTGAAGGAGCAAGAAGATATATAAAGACCAAATAAAAAAATAAAAAGAAAGGATGAAAAGAATGAGGAACAAGACAGAGAAAGAAAGAGAAGAAAAAGGAGTTAATGTGAGAGGAGGTATATGAGGATGATTGGGAGGTAAGGTAATGAAATAAAAGGGAGTGAATATGATGGAATAAGGAGTGGAAGGGGGAAGGAAGAGGACTGGGATAAGAAGCAGAAAATTATAAAAGAAAAAGGAAGATGAAAACGAAGAACAAGAAGGAGAAGGAGAAGGAAGAGATGAAGGAGATGGGGGAGATTAGATTAGATTAGATTATTTACTTTATTCATGTAGATTACAAAATGCACAGTCTTAGATTCTAGATTATGATAGTTGAAAATATATTAGTACTCTAAATGTTCTATGAATTTACAAAACTAAACTAAAGAACTATTTAACGATAGGAATATTAGATGCAATTTGATTGAGATAATATGATTGTGATGTATCTAAGTAGGGCAGACTGAGAGTTCCAGGCCAGTTTAACGGCGGTTAACTAACCACGGTTAAATTTTAACGGCGGTTAAATTTCAACGGGGTTAAACCTTACTTAATTTAACATAGACAAACTTTATTTAACAGCACGGTTAAATTTTAATGGTGGTTAAATTTTAACGGTGATTAAATTTTAACAGTGGTTAACTAACGATGGTTAAATTTTAAAGGTGATTAACTAACGAGGGTTAAATAAACAGACTGAAAATTTTCATATGAAATTAAATGTACAAATTTATGCAGCTCACCAAGGCATTCCAATTGCATTCCAATCACCCCAATGAATAGAATAAAAAAAATAAAAATAAAATTAAAAAAAATTAATTATCATTAATATTATCATACAAGTAGGGGGAAAATGAGAGTTCAGGCTCAATTTTCTTTAACCTTAAATTTAAGGTTAACCTCAACCAACCCACCCAAACCTAACCTAACCTGAAATAGGTAAGTCAAAGTCAAATCAACGCAATCTATCCGATCTCCAAAATTCCCATTTTCACGTGGGTTCCGAACCACGAAAAAATTTGAACTTTTTAACCCCTGGAGCGAATTTCAATTTGAAGACGCCATCTTGTTCAGCCTTCCAAGGCACCCCAAATTCATGTATCAAACACCATTTTCCGATCACGATTAATTGAGGGAAAAATAATAGAATTTTTTGGGTCGTCTGTACTAAAAGCAGTACCGCTTCTGAGTCTAACCTAATCTTAAATTTAAGGTTAACCTTAACCAATTCATCCAAACCTAACCTAACCTGAAATAGGTATAGTTGTATAGTCAAAATCAAACCAACGCAATCTATCCAATCTCGAAAATTCCCATTTTCACGGGAGCTAAAAATCACGAAAAAAATTGAACCAAATCTGCTATTTCAACCGCTCAAGATAAATTTAATTAGAAGACGCCATCTTATTCAGCTTTCAAAGGCACCCCAAATTCATGTATCAAATACAAATTTTCGATCACGATTAATTGGGGAAAAATAATAATAAAATTTTTGGGTCGTCTGTGCTAAAAGCAGTACCGCTTCTGAGTCTAACCTAACCTCAAATTTAAGGTTAACTTGAATGAATCCAATTAAAGCTAATTCAACCTGAAATAGGTAAGTTCAAGTTGAATGAACGCAATCTATCCGATCTCGAAAATTCCCATTTTCACGGGAGTTAAAAATCACGAAAAAATTTGAACTTTTCAACCGCTCAAGATAAATTTAATTAGAAGACACCATCGTGTTCAGCATTTCAAGGCATCCCAAATTCATGTATCAAATACAAATTTTCGATCACGATTAATTGGGGAAAAATAATAATAAAATTTTTGAGTCGTCTGTACTAAAAGCAGTACCGCTTCTGAGTCTAACCTAATCTTGTGGTATAGTAACATCTTATGATATAGTAACTCCTTGCGGTATACCCCAATTCATATATCAGATCTCGAAAATTCACGTTAAAAACCACGAATTGAACTATAACACAAGATATTGTTACATCTATATAAAAAAGGATAGAAAAAATGGATACCTTACACAGTATTAATGGTAATTGTCAACGATTTCGTTGGCACACACCCAATACAAACGATATAAATTTATTATTTACTATTTTTAAACCAATTATATTAGAAACAATGATTAAAAATTCTGTAAAATTTGATGGTAATATGAGATGGTTTGTAAGTGTATCTATAAAATTCAAAAAGTTCAACATCAGTGGGGAATCTACTGTGAATACAACATTTCATGGTGAATCCAGAAATATTATATCAATAGAGAATAACATTGAAGAATTTGAAAACCAATTGAAGGAGGCAGAGGGTAAAATCATTGTTAGTTTTGATAAATTTCAACAGTGTGGTTCTGGTTGGATACTTGATTCCATCAATCATCTTGATTTGAACATGATAAGATATAATCCCATTGGTGGTTAATATGAACTCTCCAACCATTTAAGCTAGTGCAAATTGAATGGTATCATCTTGTTCATCTCACTAAGGCCATTCAAATTCAATCTCCGATTTCGATTATGGAATAAAAAATATGTTTTGTATTAAACACCAACACTATATATAGGCTTGCAGACTAGATTTTTTCTCCAGTCTTCACTAGCAATCTGAACAGTAAACACATTTCTTAGTCAGATGCAGGTGGGTGGGAAGATAATGTTAGAATATACTATATAATTATTAAATCATTTACAACTGATGAGATGGCTAATAATAATATTAACTAAGTTGATGACTGATAAGATGATTGATCTATTAATTTGAATGGTAAACAATGGGATGAGGATGATCTGCACAAGTGGATATAGCCTATGTTTGTTGATTCCATAGAAACAGCTATAATTCATTGGGTTCATTTCATGTTTTTTTTTTTTATTCAAATGAATCTTTGTATAACGTTTGTATTGAACATTATATACAATTTTCTGAATGGAATAAATTTGATTTGATCAGTATTAAATTATTATTGGTGACCAATGAGATCCAATGGATAATTTATTAATTACACTGGTAACCAATAAGATGGAAAATGGGATATATATTTGTAGCTGACAGGATAGGTAATCTTTCAATTGAATTGGTAATTAGAACTATTGGAGAGTATCAATATAATATGAAGGCTTGTGAATCCACCTTTCCACTTCATGTGTGAACAGTGAAGACCTCTGATAAACAGTAAGTTGGATAATAATGTTATTATTGCTAACTAATGAGATGGTAAATCTATTAATTTGAATGATGACCAATGAGAAATAGGGTATATATCAATATTATTTGTGGTTGACAGGATAATCTTTCAATTGAATTGGTTATTGGCAAGATAGGAAATAGAGTATAATGTGAAAGCTATACCTCCTCATCCCCACCTTACCTAATGTCTGTGAGAATGTTAGGGTATGTATCAATATTATTGGTGGTTGATAAGATGGCTAATATTTTAATTTTAATGATGATTTCATAAGATGAGAAATAGGGTATATATCAATATCATATAGACAAAAAAGCTAATTGAATTGCTGTCTGATGAGATGATTGATGCATTAATTACATTTGTGTTTGAGGAGATATACTAAAATTCAGGTATAGGTTTAATGAAGATGCAAATCTGCACAAACCCTATCTTCTTCAGTTCACAAAATCGGTTCAAACTCATGTATCAAAGCCAGCACTATATAAAGGCTTGCAATTCTTCACTAGCAACCTAAACAGTGAGTACCACTCTCTTAATCAGACACAGGTAAGTGGGATAATAATGTTATTATTGGTAAATTATGAGATGGTAAATCTATTAATTTGAGTGATAACCATATTGTTGGTGGCTGACAAGATAGCTGATATTTCAATTGAATTGACAATTACCAAGGTTGGAAATAGAGTATATATCAATATAAAGCCTATAATTATAATGTGAAGGTTTATGAATCATCCTCTTCATCCACTACTCATCCAATGTCTGTACAATGAGGATCTATCATAATCTGGTCTGGATGGTGACTGATAAGATGGGTAATATATTAATTTCAATAACAACTGGCAATATAGGGTACATATCAATGTAATATTATTGGTGACTAACAAGAAGGTTAATTGAACCAATGACTGATGAGAGAGTAAATCTATAACAAGAATGGTGAATATCCCATTCAATGTTGACTAATGAGATGGCTATCATTGATATCTGATGAGATGAGAAGATATTTATTTGGAAGTTCAAGTTATTCTAACCAAGAAGATATGGTGAATTATACTGGATTTGAGGGTGTACATGTATTATTGATGACTGATAAGATGGTTAATTACACTGGTAACAGGGGATATAGCAAATAGTATGGTATGTTATAACTTCTTAATTTTAACTTTTAAATCTGAATGAAACTCAAATATTTCTCTGTACTATTGGGTTGTGTTAGTGCTATGCTTCTAATTATTTTTTTGTTTTGGAAGAAATCTAATTCAAAGTAGAATTTCCCATTTCAGATTGGATATAACATAAAATTTCGATTTTTCATGGAAAATTTGTGAAGAAAGCATTAGTGGGCTATGACTGTTATCTATATCTTTACTTGATTGTGTTTTGAATAAATGAATGATATGGTAACAGAAGATGACTAATCTATCGATTTCATTGGTTACTAACAAGATGGTAGGATAGTCATTGTTAAAGTTCAAACTCCAATTACATCCATATTGTGATGGCTCTCCACATTCCATTCATTCTATTAATTTCATTGATAACTAAGGAGATGGTAGGTCTATTTATTGAATTTGAGACTGATGGTCAATCAATTAATCACACCGCTGGCTGAGGATTTAGTAAATGTTGATATATGTACTAAATGTTAGGGTAGATTGAAATGTAATTTATTAAAATTGATTACAAACAAAATGACTAATCTATCAATTACATGATGAGGAAGAGGGTATATTATATTCTATTAGTGACCAACAAGATATTCTGTTTGAATTAATAACTGATTGAAATGGCAAGTGATGAGATGACTAATCTATTTATTATTTCTGTGTTTCATGAGAAGGGTGGTAATGTGTTGATGTAATTGGTTGATCAAATTTGTGACTGATGGATTGATTGCTGATGAAGTAAATGGGTATATATGTATCAATATTATATTAATGGTGAGTGAAAAGATAGCTTATATTTTAATTAAACTTGCAACTGACAAGATGAGCAATCTATAATAGAGGTGAGGGCTGATGAGACAGCTAATCTTTTTTCATTGAATAACAAGATGGTGGAGCTGTTAGTTTTATTGGTTTCTAATGAGATGGAAAATCTTTCAATTGAAATGATGGCTGACTAGTTTATCATTGATGTTCAAGGAGATTGAGATGTAGTGGATAGTCTCACATGCTACCTAATGAAATGATCAATGAATTTATTGAATTGGTGACTCAATAGATGGCATTGATTCAGTTGGAGACTCTTAAAAGATGGTTAATTACATCAGTGGCTAAAAATGGCAAATATTTTAATTGAATTCAAAGATGGTAGGGTACTTATTTCAGTCCAACTTTTCAAAACACCCATAACATGCACCCCTGTAATTTCTACATGCTTCTCAATTTATTAATCACATTGATGACCAATGTAAAGGTTTATCTATTAATTTAACTGAAAATGTGGTTTGTTGAGGAGATGGGGAATAGGGTATTACATGTTAAGTGACTGACAAGTTGACAATGTAGATTTGGTTGCTGGGGAAATTGATAAGTACATTAATGACTGAGGAGATGGTGAATAGGTTCATAGTAAATGTTAGGGTGTGCATATTATATTACTGATGTACATAATGTATTAATTGATGGTTGATGAGATCTTTTAATTACATTGACAGCTGGGAGATGTTTAATCTATCATTTACATTGAAGACTGAGGGAATGATATACTAAATTTAAGGATATATGTATGTAATATTATTGGTCACTAGCAAGACAGCAGGATGATTACAGTTTAAATTCCCAATACACCTATAATGTGAGCCTCTATCATTTCCACATGCTTCCTAATTAATTTATAGATGGATGAGATGACTAATCCATTTATATTTATGACTGAAGAGATGGTGAATCTATTCATGAATGCAATGATTTATAGAACTACTTCTGCTCAATTTATTAACTGAATTTCAGTGAAAACTAAAGGGAAATTACTGTTTTATGACCCTCAACATTGAATTGAATTATATTTGAATTTGCATTAAAACGAATGAATGTGTGAGTCTCTTGAACAGAGACTTTTCATCTACTGAACTCAACCTAAACTACCCTGGGTCTGGGGGGTACCCCCAGACCCCACCCCTCCAACCTGTAATCAAGTATATCAGTAACACTATATTGGGTATGAAGTTGAAATACACAGAGGAGTACAACTCAAGCAGTCTTCTCCATTGAAGACCAATCATATCATACCTATCATATAATTTACACACCTACACACCTACATAGGTACCTACACCTACATTTATGCACCTACATAGGTACCTACACCTACACACCTACATAGGTACCTACACCTACATTTATGCACCTACATAGGTACCTACACCTACATTTATGCACCTACATAGGTACCTACATTTACACACCTACACACCTACATAGGTACCTACACCTACATTTATGCACCTACATAGGTACCTACATTTACACACCTACACAGGTTTAGGTTTCTACACCTATATACATTAAGCTAGGTTTAGGTACCTACATCTACATTTTGATGGGTTCAGGCATGAGGCTCATGCCTGACCCCTTATCCTAATAGAGGCTTGGCCTCCGAGGATAATATTATTAATTCGTTGATTCAACTGTCATATTTCTAGGCTCTCTCTCTGTCACTCTAACTCTGTCTAACTCTCACCCACTCTCTCTCTCTCATCTCCACGTGAATTCATCTCATGCACCTGTCTCCAACTGCCCGTGTGTGTGAGTGTGCGTGTGAGAGCGCAAGTTTGATCAGTTAATAATCATCCGCTACATAGAGGAGTGCAACCTTAGTCCTACTTTTTCAGCTCCTTCTTCTTACATTCTTCATTTTCTCCTTCTATACTTCCACTTTGAGCGGCTTCTCTTCAGCCAATATGTTTCGTTCTTCTACTCCTCATCCTCCTCCATTCCTCCTCCATCTTTTTCTCCTCATTCTTCTCCTTTCATTTTCTACTACTTCTTTTGTCTTTCTCTTGTTCCTTCCTCTCCTACCCAGGTTCTCTCCATCTCCCTCTTCTTTTACGGTCAAGTGTTGATGAGAAGGGTATTGTTCAATATCCTCTTCCAAGAATGGACATTTATATGTTCAAACTTCGCCGTTTCATGTAGATAAGTAGGGCAGACTGAGAGTTCCAGGCCAGTTTAACGGCGGTTAACTAACCACGGTTAAATTTTAACGGCGGTTAAATTTCAACGGGGTTAAACCTTACTTAATTTAACATAGACAAACTTTATTTAACAGCACGGTTAAATTTTAATGGTGGTTAAATTTTAACGGTGATTAAATTTTAACAGTGGTTAACTAACGATGGTTAAATTTTAAAGGTGATTAACTAACGAGGGTTAAATAAACAGACTGAAAATTTTCATATGAAATTAAATGTACAAATTTATGCAGCTCACCAAGGCATTCCAATTG
Source organism: Conomelus anceps (assembly GCA_948455865.1). NCBI lineage: Eukaryota > Metazoa > Arthropoda > Insecta > Hemiptera > Delphacidae > Conomelus > Conomelus anceps. The sequence continues at coordinate 547,518 of OX418223.1, forward strand.
CATTCCAATCACCCCAATGAATAGAATAAAAAAAATAGAAATAAAATTAAAAAAAATTAATTATCATTAATATTATCATACAAGTAGGGGGAAAATGAGAGTTCAGGCTCAATTTTCTTTAACCTTAAATTTAAGGTTAACCTCAACCAACCCACCCAAACCTAACCTAACCTGAAATAGGTAAGTCAAAGTCAAATCAACGCAATCTATCCGATCTCCAAAATTCCCATTTTCACGTGGGTTCCGAACCACGAAAAAATTTGAACTTTTTAACCCTGGAGCGAATTTCAATTTGAAGACGCCATCTTGTTCAGCCTTCCAAGGCACCCCAAATTCATGTATCAAACACCATTTTCCGATCACGATTAATTGAGGGAAAAATAATAGAATTTTTTTGGGTCGTCTGTACTAAAAGCAGTACCGCTTCTGAGTCTAACCTAATCTTAAATTTAAGGTTAACCTTAACCAATTCATCCAAACCTAACCTAACCTGAAATAGGTATAGTTGTATAGTCAAAATCAAACCAACGCAATCTATCCAATCTCGAAAATTCCCATTTTCACGGGAGCTAAAAATCACGAAAAAATTGAACCAAATCTGCTATTTCAACCGCTCAAGATAAAATTTAATTAGAAGACGCCATCTTATTCAGCTTTCAAAGGCACCCCAAATTCATGTATCAAATACAAATTTTCGATCACGATTAATTGGGGAAAAATAATAATAAAATTTTTGGGTCGTCTGTGCTAAAAGCAGTACCGCTTCTGAGTCTAACCTAACCTCAAATTTAAGGTTAACTTGAATGAATCCAATTAAAGCTAATTCAACCTGAAATAGGTAAGTTCAAGTTGAATGAACGCAATCTATCCGATCTCGAAAATTCCC
>OX418223.1:548603-607389 GCA_948455865.1 Conomelus anceps
ATTCTAAGTTTTCTTTCTTGCTGTTTTACTTCTAATCTATTCAATTCTCCTATTCTTGTTCTATTTCATTTCCTTCATCTTCAACTTGTTTCTTCCTCTTCTGCTTGCTCTTCTTCCCCCTTCTCCTTCTTCAACTTGTTCTTCCCTTCTGATAGCTCTTCTTTTCCTCCGTTTTCTTCTCATCTTCTTCTCCACAATCTTATCTTTGTTCTCCGTCTCCCACTTCTTCTCCTCTTTCTCGCTTCTTCTTTTGCCTTCTTCTACGTCTTCCAACATCTTCATCACCTATTTTTTCTTCGTATTTTCCTTGTTTTTCTTCTAACTTTTTCATCTTAGGTATCTTATTCTTCTTCTACTATCACCTAAACAATTTTCATATTCTTCTTATTTTTCTCCTTGTTATTTTTCCTCTTCTCCTTGTTCTTGCCCTATTTTTTCTTCAGCTTGTTCTTCACCTTCTTGCTGGTCTTCTTTTTCTCCTCCCTCACCTTGTACATGTTCTTCTTCTTTTTGTTCTTCTTTCTTCATTCGACTTCTTCATCTCATCACTCCTTTTTCTTCATAATCTTAATCATCATAATCTTCTCCTTCTCCTCCTTCACCTCCTTCTCCTCCTTCTCCTCCTTCTCCTCCTTCTCCTCCTTCTCCTCCTTCTCCTCCTTCTCCTCCTTCTCCTCCTTCTCCTCCTTCTCCTCCTTCTCCTCCTTCTCCTCCTTCTCCTCCTTCTCCTCCTTCTCCTCCTTCTCCTCCTTCTCATCCTTCTCCTCCTTCTCCTTCTCCTCCTTCTCCTCCTTCTCCTCCTTCTCCTCCTTCTCCTCCTTCTCCTCCTTCTCCTCCTTCTCCTCCTTCTCCTCCTTCTCCTCCTTCTCCTCCTTCTCCTCCTTCTCCTCCTTCTCCTCCTTCTCCTCCTTCTCCTCCTTCTCCTCCTTCTCCTCCTTCTCCTCCTTCTCCTCCTTCTCATCCTTCTCCTCCATCTCCTCCTTCTCCTCCTTCTCCTCCTTCTCCTCCTTCTCCTCCTTCTCCTCCTTCTCCTCCTTCTCCACCTCCTTCTCCTCCTTCTCCTCCTTTTTCTCCTTCTTCTCCTTCTCCTCCTTCACCTCCTTCTCCTCCTTCTCCTCCTTCTCCTCCTTCTCCTCCTTCTCCTCCTTCTCCTCCTTCTCCTCCTTCTCCTCCTTCTCCTCCTTCTCCTCCTTCTTCTCCTTCTCCTCCTTCTCCTCCTTCTCCACCTCCTTCTCCTCCTTCTCCTCCTTCTCCTCCTTCTCCTCCTTCTCCTCCTTCTCCTCCTTCTCCTCCTTCTCCACCTCCTTCTCCACCTCCTTCTCCTCCTTCTCCTCCTTTCTCTTTCTCCGAGTTGTATAGTATAAACAGCGGTGACTAGCAATCCACAGACACGTTTGCGGTAGTAATGCAAGACAGGAAGGACATGCAAGACATTCACGGTTTTCCCAGACATGCAAGTGTGACATGTCCACCACCACACACTTCCTCCTACTGCGGAGTTGTGGTACGAGTAAAATAAGGAAGAGGGTGATGATTTGTGCATGAGGAAGAGGTACAAGAGGATAAGATCTTGTGGGAAGAGTTTGACGGTAAAGTCTGTCACATTCCCCACCTGACGAAAACAACGCAAGTTAAGTCCAAGAGAAATTTCTGTTGCAAGCCGCGACTTCTTGGCTTACAGTCACGCTACATGTGTAGCATTCGTTCTTCCGGCTACCGTTTCGCAGTTGTTATCTACAGGGTGGTGTAAGTAACGCGATAAGACAGTGCCAGTCGCTTGCTGAACTGCTTTGATTTAAAGTACCATGATGGTTATCTACAAATAGGGAGACAATGTTGGGGGAGATTGCTTCTTCTGTAATACAATTCCTATCAACTTTGACATAGAAATTGTTATACGACTATCAAAATTGTTTTGGAAACGTTTACAAAGTGGAAGATAATTTACTACAGTCTCCAGAATAATCCTGTCAACAATGACAGAAAAATTGGTCTATGAAAAGTGTTTAGTGAACGTTATGAAGTGGAATATTCATTGGTTCAGGAAGTAGAAAAAAGGCTAGAGCTAGATTGATAGGTAAGTTTAGGTTAGGTTAGGTATAAAACTATACATAAGCAGGATACAAACTATAATTATGTAATTATAAAATGTATGTAATTTTATACAGTGTCCTTTATAACTCTATCACCAGTGATAGAAAAAATTGGTCTGCAACTATCAAATGTTAAAATTTGTATGAAATTGTCAATTTGTTTTGTTAACCTCATCAAGAATTAGCTACAAATTATCCCTTAGAATTAGCCCTTCAAGGCTTAAATAGTACTAAGGTGAATGAAAAAGAGATGTTGTCTATTCCACATTAAAGATTTTTATTATTTAAAAAGCCAAACTCGAGTTTCAATGCTCATGGCATCATCATCAGTGGTTGAGCCTAAACTGAATTTGGAATGTACATAACCTGAAAGGATTATAAGGAAGGTGATGCAACATCTCAACTGCATGTTGTTTATTTAAATATTGTAAACTATTACTATGGAACTAATATAATTTCTATAGAAAATTACTAATTAATACAATTGATATTTAATTTATAATAACATCATAATGTATATATGCACACATATAAACATAAAATCATAATATGTAGTAACCTAAGTTTGTACAACACAAAATTCGACCTAACCTGGCTCATATAGGTGGCTATACTGAATATACAATAATTTATTTATTTATTTATTGTGACAAATTTACAACGAGTGTGAAGGTGCAACATTAATATAATAAATAATAATATTAATATAATATAATAAATACAATAATAAATACCAAAATATACAATAATAAAATACCAAGACTATGGGACTGCAAACTGTAAATAACCCCCTATTAGAATGAGGTTTTTTAAATAATAAAAATCTTTAATGTGGAATAGACAACATATGTTTTATTCATTCATCTCATAATATGGAGAAGTTCCACAACATTTCTGAATCAAGTGCGAATTTGACTTAGTACAGTAATTGTTAAGAAAAATAGTCTGCGACTATTGTCATAAATGACAAAAATGATATTACAAAATTTAATAGTCACGGCTACAAAAAATAAAAAGACGTTTGAATCGAGAAGTCACACTCTTTCTCCCTCAACTTGTATGAAGGAGAAAGAGTCGTGAATCTAACAATCAGATCGAAAAGTCAGCATTTTAAAAAATTCGATTTTCAATTTCCTAATGGCTGGACCAAGGAGATTTTTCACTTCTCATCCAGACCTAGTGCCTGACGGAGCGAGCGGTCATCGATGGTCTGAGATTTCCCGATTTTTTCATTGGTAATCAGGTATTGTAACACAATTTATATTATATAGTATTTGTAATGTAGACCAAATATCTTTTTAATCATTATAAAAAAAATATATAATAAAAAGGTTAGTCGGAAGAATAATTTAATACTACATAATGTCACTTTTTGTTTTCATTTTAAATCGGAATTTCTGTCTCATCATTATTAACAGTACTGTATGTTAAAAATAAATAAAAATTAAAAATAAATAAAATTAATAAATAAATAATGTTGATCCAATAAAAGAGGGAGATTAATTAAAAATTGATTCTGTTCACTAGTAGAAAATAAATAAAAATTCTGTATTTTGTATTGACTAAATAAAAGAAAAATTTATTTAATTACTGAATTTTATTCGTTTTACAAAATCTTTTATAAGTTAGAATAAAAATCAAATATATATAAGTATATGTTCTACCATCAAAAGCTATGCTGACCCCATGAAATATGAATTAATGAAATATTATTGTCGCGCCCTGTCTTTCACGATTTCCACATGGTTGGATGTGGTAATTGAGGGGGAATAGGTGCAATAACAATATTCCACCATAACCATATATTACAGAATCCTTACCTGGTGGAGGCTACAAATGATAAAGGCGCTGTCGTTTAAATATATTCAATCTTTACAAATTGTGGAGGATCACTACAAAAGATAGATGATTACTATCATTACAAATGTTGTATGATACCATTACAAATGGTGGAGGCGTATCATTACAAATGGTGGAGGCGTATCATTACACTATCAAAAATGTTAGTTTCTTTTGTGAACCTCATCAAGAATAAGCTACATAAATACTATGTATTAATAACAAAATTAAAGCTCGCTGAAATGCAGTCAAGGTCAACCGAAAAAACACGAAAGTACCGTTTCTGTATTAAAATGTAGGTTTTTCAATTTTTTAATATTAAAATTATGTAGACTGATATTTGTAATTTTGTAATTTTCTAGTGTTATACAACAGGGGAATTCTAGTCACTCATCCGATATCGTCACCGAATTCAAGTAATCTGACTTCCACTTTACTGATCTCTTCTTTTCGGATAATGAAGCCCATATAGGTCTGAGACCTGTGTGTGGGTAATGAATTGGATGATGGTGATTGATGAGCTGGAACTACAGTTTTAGGTGCGTTCCAAACCACCGGGAAGTGATAATTTACAGCAGAGAACAGTGATCTCTAAATCTGTTGCCATTCAACTTGAGAAACAGTTTGAGTTTAGTGAAAATGTGAATGTGACACCCACAACTCTTCTTCTTCACTCTTAACGACAAGCATGATTGGCTTCCGTGGACCATGACCAGACGAGATTGGTCATTTGTGATTGGTCACACCAGTCACACATGGCCGATCACGGCCACCTAAATATTCCCGCGACGCTCTAAACATTACACGCTGCTTTCGGATTAAAGTTTTTCAAATTCTTTTTTATCTTCTCGTCTTTTTATTTTCTACTATCCGTTCGTCTCGTTTTGTCTTGCGTGGAAAATATTTCATTCATTGCTGGCTGGTACATAATAGACGAAGTTTGGAGGCTGTGGTTTCGCTAAGGTTCGGACTACACGTGCGATCCTACGTCGTCCGAAAACGTATCTTCCATTCATAATAATTGATGCTCATATTCTACCACACTATCAACAGTGACTATATATATATATATATATATATATATATATATATACTATTGTGATCACCCCGACACGTAGTATTATAGTGGGGTATCATAATTGAAAAAGAAAATACTTTTTATAACAGTTTCTTGAGTAGAGATTCTTTTTAAATATCTATTAAATAATATGTATTTGTTTGTTTATAAATAAATAAAATAGATAGACAGTTTGTCCATTTCTTCCAGCCGCCTTAATATTGTGTTAATTTTATTGACCGAGCGAAGAGAGGTCTATGTTTGAAGTCGACCATTTTGCATTTGTCTGTTTGTAACGCATTTACGGCTGAAAGCGTGAACCGATTTCTTTGCAATTAGGGCATGAATGTTCCTTTTAGTAATGCGCAGCGATGTACGTATAAGGTTTTTATTAAATATTGTTGCAATTAAATGATAATTATATCAAGGAATGGCACACAGGCCTTTTTCTATAGGAACGCATGATTTTCAAAATAACCTTCTCCATCATATGCCGAGTGCCGTAGCAGGTATCTGTTCAATCAGAGATAAGCTACGAAACTCTACGAAATTTTGTAAGGGTGACCGGTTGGATTGGCCAGCAAAAAATACTCTGTTCTCTGCTGTAAAATCACTTCCCGGTGGTTCGGAACCCACCTAAAACTGTAGATCCAACTCATAAATCACCATCATCCAATTCATTACCGTCACATAGGTCTCAGACCTATGTGGGGGCTTCATTCTAAAAAAAAAGATTCATAGATAGCCCACGGGCACCCTTATTTATCTGGATTATATAATATATGAATCAAGTTATCATTCAAAAGGACTACATATTTGTTTGTTTCATTTATAATATTTCAATAAATTAATAATAATAACAAGTAAGTTATTTAATTTATGATTGTTTTTTAGTGATTGCGATTCGTGATAGATCTAGTGATCTATATGATTGTTTTAGTAAATGATTGTTCTATAAACTCATTCATCAGACATCTACATCTAATTTGATCAATCTCACTAATTGAAAACACTGCCTTGTTGATGTGATACAGAGTGACTTCTGTGGAAAACAGACATGTAATAGACTAATTCTTATGAATTAATCAACTAACACCTTCTCCATCACCCACTTCCCTTCTTATCATAATCCTCGATTCCCCCCATCCTCCTCAAGATCCTCATCCTCCTTCACCTCCTCCTCCCTTCTTTCAATCGTCCTCATCCACCTCCTCCTTCTCCTTCTCCTCCTTTCCTTCCCTTCCACTTCTCCTTCTCCTTCTCCTCATCCTCCTCCTCTTCCTCCTTCTCCTCCTCCTCTTCATCTTGTTCTTCTTCTTCACCTTCTGCTTCTTCCTCCTCCTTCTTCCTCCTCCTTCTTCCTCCTCCTCCTCCTCTTTCAACTTTTTTTCTTCTCCACTCCCTCCTCTTCCTGCTCTTCCTAATCATCATCATCCTACTCATCCACATCCTCGTCAACCACACATCCTCCTCCGGCTCCTCCTCCGGCTCCTCCTCCGGCTCCTCCTCCTCCTCTTCTTCTTCTTCTATTTCTTCTTGATCTTCTTCTTCTAGGCTTGCTCTAGAGTCACCGGAAGAGTTGTTGGGCGCCACTGATCCTCTTTTAGAGCATCGTGAGAACAGTGTGTCACGCGCGGCGGTCTGGCTGACCGGTGAATCGGTCTACATGACCGGTAATGGTAAATCACCGTCGTATTTCAGAGCACTCACCCCGAGGCAGCTTGGCATCCTGATAGGATACCTACCACCCTTAACAATCCCTGTCAAGCCCTGCACTGCCCCACACCATCACAGCCACTATTTACGACGCTCTGCGTCAAAAGTGGACGCTTTTAAATCCTAGATATAAACATAAATAAATACTCAAACTTCTTCTATTAATTTTCTCTTCTCCTGTTTCTCCTTTTCTACATCTTCTTCTCCTTCTTCCTCCTTCACTTCTTCTTCTTCCTCCTTCTCTACTCCTCTTTCTCCTCCTCCTCCTCTTCCCCCTCCTCTCAAACCACCTTCCCATCCCCTTCATTCACCTTCACCCTCACCACTTTCTACACCTTCTTCTTCATCTTCCTCATTCTTTCTCCTTCTCTACTTCTCCTTCTTCCTCATTCTCTACTTTTCCTTTTTCATTTTACTCTTCTCCGCCTTTTCCTCCTTCTCTTCGCCTCCTTCTTTCTCCTTCTCTTGTTCCTCCTACTCTTCTTCTCCTCCTCCTCTTCCTCCTCCTCCTCCTTTCCCCCTCCTTATCGTCCTCCTCTTCCTCCTCTTTTACTACCATCTCCCTCCTCCTATTTCTTCACAACCACCTTCTTCTTTTTTACGCCTTCCCCTCCCCCCTTTCCATACATTCTTCTCCTTCTCTACTTCTCCTTCCTCCTCCTTATTTATCCTACTCTTCTCCTCCTTTTCCTCCTACTCTTTGACTCCTTCTTCCTCCTTCTCTACTTTTCCTTTTCCTCCTTCTCTTCTTCTCCTTCACAAGCACCTTCCTCTTTTTCACCAACCACCTCCACCATCTTCATCTGTTTCGCCTTTCCCCTCCCCATTTCCACATCTTCTTCTCCTTCTCTACTTCTCATTCTTCCTCACTCTCTACTTCTCCTTCTTCCTCCTTCTCTTCTTCTAATTCTTCCTCCTTCTCTACTTCTCCTTCTCTTGTTCTCTTTCTTCTTCCTTCTCTAATTCTCCTTCTTCTCCTCCTCCTTCTTCTCCTCCTCCTCCTCTCAAACCGTCTTCCATCTTCTTCTCATTCGCCTTCCCCCTCTTCCTTTCTACACCTTCTTCTCCTTCTTCCTCCTCCTTTCTACACCTTCTTCTCTCTCTTCTCCTTTTTCCTTCTAATCTTCATCTCCTTCTCCTCCTCATTATCGTCCTCCTATTCCTCCGCCTTCACAACATCTTCCTCCTCCTCTCCATCCACCTATTCAGTCTTCTTTTTTTCGTCTTCCCATCCCCCTTTTTTCTACATCTTCTTTTCCTTCTTCATCCTACTCTTCTCCTCATTTTCCTCCTTCTCTACTTCTCCTTCTTCTTCCTCCTTCTCTTCTTCTCCTTCTTCCTCCTACTATTCTCTTCCTCCTTTCCCCCTCCTTATCGTCCTCCTCTTCCTCCTCTTGTACAATCATCTCCCTCCACCTCTTTCTTCACAACCACCTTTCTCCTCCTCTTAAACTACCTTCCCATCTTCTTCACTTTCGACTTCCCCTCCCATTTTTCTACATTTTCTTCTCCTTCTTCCTCCTTTTTCCTTCTTCTCTACTTCTCCTTCTTCTCTTCTTCTCCTTCTTCCTCCTACTATTCTTCTCCTTCTCCTCCTCCCTATCGTCCTCCTCTTCCTCCGCCTTCAGAACCACCTTCCTCCTCCTCACTTACCACCTACTCCATCAGTTTCTCTTTCTTCTTCCCCATCACCCTTTTCTACATCTTCTTCTCCTTTTCCTCCTACTCGTCCTCCTCCTTTTCCTCCTTTTCCTCCTTCTCCTCATCCTCCACAACCACCTCCTCCTACATCTTCTTCTCTTTTGCTTTCCCCCCATCTTTACTACATCTTCTTCTCTTTCCATCTTCCTTCTCTGTTCGAGAACTGATGTTTATAGTCTAACACACAGGTAGACTACCATTCCCAGATCCTATCAGCTGTCATCAATGATATCAACAACCTGGTGGCCCCTTCCTCCCCTTCCCCCCCCCCCTCCACTCGGTTCAAAGTCTAGAACAATCACGAAGCAGACGCGCATAGAACTGGAGGCTAGAAACAGCAACTAAAGACCAAATAATAATAAAAGAAAGGCAACCGACATTTTTGTTATCGACCATTCATGAAATCGCTTGAGGCTTGAACAGAATATTTACTATCAACGTTGTAACAGATCCCGATCTTTCTTTCATCGGTATGAATAAGGAGAGTTGTAGCTGTGAGCTTAAATACTGCACTGAACACAAAAAATGAAGAAGGAAACTTATCGTTGAATACAGCCATTGTTCAGAATAATCTAAATTTGCAAATAATAAATAAGATAACATAGTGAATGCTGTGTACAACAGGATAGAGTTAGGAAAGTGATAGCCGTGGGCCGTGGCAGGTATCTGTTGTTAGATGAAGATAACCTACGAACTTCTGGGCCCTCTTTGTAAGGGTAACCAAGTGGATTGGCCAGCAAAACAGCAAAAAAATGTTAACTTTTCAAGTGAATTCAACGACTTGCAGTGAAATTTTTATTATAAATTTTTATTTTTATTATAACGCAGTTCTTTATGGAACAAGAAATCCAGGAAAGAAAAAATAGTTGTTGCAAAATCACTTTCAGGTGCTTCGGGACCCACTTAAAGCTGTAGATCCATTCAGGATTAGGATTGGCAGGATGGTTACCAACATCTGGAATCAGGCAGGATGAAGATAAGCTACGTACTCTTGGGCCCACTTTGTAAGGGTAGCCAAATGGATTGGCCAGCAAAAAGACTCTTTTCCCTGTGATAAACCACTTACAGGTGGTTTGGAACCCACCTAAAATTGTAGATTCAGAATTAGTATTGCCGGGATGGTTACCTGGTTACCAACTTCTGGGAGGCTGTGTGCAGGGTTTTGGGTCATAATTATTTTTCGAAGTTCTCGTATTGAATATTATTAAGGCTTTAGAATGTTATCTATTGTTCGGAGGAAACTTTTTTCTACAATTATTTTGTGAAATATGGGGTTTCAAAGTTTAAATCTTTCGGTTTTTGGGGCGCAATTATCTTGCTTATGAGTGATTTTGAACTTTTGATAATTTTTCTATAACTAAAAGACATCTTGAGGAATTAAATTACATTTTTTTTCAATCAATTCAACAAAGATAGTTTCTTAAAAATATTTTTTTGAAAAATTGAAATTGTTTACAGATTTTTATAAATGTATTTTTAAAAAACTAATTGCTTGATTGGAGTGGAGTGGAAAATATGTCAATTTATTCCTCGAGGTATCTTTTAATTTTTGAAAATTTATCAAAAGTCCAAATAACTTGTAGGTGAGATCAATAGCCACCAAAAACCAAAACAATTTAACTTTGAGCCCCATATTTCACACAATTAATGATGAAAATCTTTTTCTAAAAGCAATACATAACATTTTAAAGCCCTAAAAAATTCAATAACTTATCCAATAACTCAAATACAATAAACTTCGCAATAATTATGAACAAAACCCCTGCACACATCCCTGAAAAATACGGGTTCGATTACCGTTAAGTCTGGCATTTTCGCATCTCTTTAATCACGAACAGTTCTTATACTCATGTGGCCAATATCAGAAAAATTATTGGGTAAAAATGTGACATGTTTACGAAAAGCTAAGTAAACCTTGAAAAACACTCATTAACTTAAAAATTTAATTTGATTGCATCGCAGTCTCAAGTCTCAAACCTTCAATCCTGATTGAACTTAGTCCCTCCGAACTTGATGAGCAACACCGACCGCCACATTGTGGACCTCCTAAGCACTGAGTGCAGCTATCAATGCTCGGCAAATGAATTACTACGTCGACCGCCGGCAATTATAACGATGATGATGATCTTTCGCCATCACGACCTGGCAGACATCTTGACTGTCATAAATTTATTGGCCGGCCATAAATTCAAAATGGCCACGATAACTTAATAACATGCGGACGACGAAAGAGCTGTCGTAGACGAGCGATGACAGGGGCTGACAAAAGTTGAAAAATACGAAGAACGGGAATGGGAATAAAGGGAAATGAGAGTGGAAGGAGTGGAAAAGGAGGAGGCGAGAAGGAGGAAAAGAAGAAAAGGAGTAAGAGGAAGGGGAGTAGAAGAAAAAGAAGAGAAGGACAAGAAGGATGAGGGGTGGAGGAGAAGGAAGAAGAGGGACAACAAGAAGAGACGATAAGAAGACGATCAAGAAGAAAAAGGGGAAGAATGTGGGGGAGGAAGAGTATGAAAAGGAGGAGGGGTGGTTGTGGAGGAGGAGAAGGAGAAGGAAAAAGAGAAAAATAAGGAGAAGGTGCAGGAGAAAAAGAAGGAGAATGAGAAGGAGTAGAAGGAATTGATGAGGGAATTAGGAGGGGAGGGTGAGGAAGAAGAGCAAGAAAGAAGATGTTGATGATGAGAGGGTGGAAGAGGGAAACGAGAAGAAGGAGGAATAGGAAGATGAGGAGCAGGAGGAGAAGGAATAGGTGTAGTAGTAGTAGGAGAAGGAGGAGGAGGAGGAGGAGGAGAAGGTGGAGGAGGTTGAGGAGGAGGAGAAAAAGAAGGAGGAGCAGGAGGAGGAGAAGGAGAAGGAGAAGGAGGAGGCGGAGAAGGTGGAGGAGGTTAAGGAGGTTGAGGAGGAGGAGGAGGAGGAGAAAAAGAAGGAGATAAGATTAGATTAGATTATCTTTTGTTATTAATGTAAATTTACAAATTATGTATATAAATGATTAAAAACAAAGTTATCAACATCACATACATACAATAGAAAACTCAGGTACTGTAATTGTATTTTTATAGTGCAAGATATTACGTACAATGATTTCATTTGTATGACCTTAATAATATTAACAATGGTAATGACAATGAGTGATGCAATTAATGACATAAAATGGCTAAATTTGGTCAAAGATTCGTCCATTGTTGACACTTAACCAAAGAAGAAAGAGAAGGAGAAGAAGAAGGAGAAGGAGAAGGAGGAGGAGAAGGTGAAGGAGAAGGAGAAGGAGAAGGAGAAGGTGAAGGAGAAGGAGGAGGTGAAGGTGAAGGAGTAGGAGAAGGAGGAGAAGGAGGAGAAGGGGAAGAGAAGGAGAAGTTGAAGAAGAAGGAGAAGGAGGAGAGGGGGAAGGAGAAGGAGAAGGAGAAGAAGGAGAAGGAGGACGAGAAGGAGAAGGAGAAGAAAAAGGAGGAAAAGGAGATGGTGGTGAAGAAGGAAAAGGAGAAGGAGTAGTGGAAGGACGAGGAGGTGGTGAAGGAGAAGGAGAAGCAGAAGGAGAAGAAGAAGGAGAAGGAAAAGGAAAAGGAGATTAGATTAGATTATTTACTTTATTCAAGTAGATTACAAAATGCATAGTCTTAAAGTCTTAGATTCTAGATTGTTAAAAATATATAAGCACTGCAATTGTTCTATGAATTTCACAAAGCTTAACTGGAGAATCAAAGGAGAAGGAGAAGGAGAAGGAGAAGAAGAAGGAGGAGAAGGAGAAGGAAAAAGAGAAGGAGAAGGAAAAAGAGAAGGAGAAGGAGGAGGAGAAGGAGATGGAAAAGCAGAAGGAGAAGGAGAAGGAGAAAAAGAAGGAGGAGGAGAAGGAGGAGGAGAAGGAGGAGGAGAAGAAGAAGGAAAAGGAAAAGAAAAAGGGGAAGGAGAAGAAGAAGGAGGAGGAGGAGGAGAAGGAGAAGGAGAAGGAGAAGGAGAAGGAGAAGGTGAAGGCGAAGGAGAAGGAGAAGGCCTAAGAGAAGGCCAAGGAGAATGATTAGGAGAAGGAGAAGGAGTAGGGGAAGGAGGAGGAGGTGGTGAAGGAGAAGGCGAAGGAGAAGGAGAAGGTAATGGAAAAGGAAAAAGAAAAGGAGAAGTGAAGAAGAGTGAGCTGAGTCGTGAAAGAGAAGAAGAGATTGTGGAGAAGAGAAGGAGGAGCAGCTGACAGAGGAGTCAAGATAAAGAAGATAAGAAGATTGAGAAGAGTGAGCCGAGTCGCGGTGGTCTGAAAGATCTTCTCAGCTTCAGCCTCGTGCTTTCATTGATCAGTACTAATGGGCCAATTGGCGACCCCCATCGATGATCACCCATCTCCCGATCAGGGCCAAAGTACGGAGTACCTACATCATAGGATGTGAACTACTATCTAAATTCGGTCCCAATAAATAATAGTAACAGTATCACAGAGATGATGGATGAATAAAAAAAGGTGGAAGTTGACTTTGGAAGAGGAAGGGAAGAAATAAAAAAAAGAGTATGGCGGTGGAGAAGGAAGGGTAGAGAAAGGTTGAGCAGGAGGATGGAATTTGGAAAGGGGAAAGGGGAAGGGTTTCTTGTGATAATTACCGAGGAGTGGACTCTTTTGTTGAAGGATAACCCTTCATTTATGGATGGATTTATATGGAACTTTGGTTTCGTGATACCTTCAGGATACACTACAAAGGACCAAGAGCCAATACCTTTATTGATAGGTCTAGATATCATTGTTTAAAATTTAGTGTATATATTACTCTAATTTCAATTAAACTATTTCAATAGTTTGACTTCTTGGTAAATTAGAGTATTGTTGTCACATTAATCATCGAAGTAGTTTATTCTATAATGATTGTTGATGTTCAACATTACAGGAACAAACTATGATAACCATCCTTTTCCATAATATTACTGTAGCGAGAATAGAGAGGAAGAAGGAACAGTGGTTCTAGGTGTTTACTACTATGTAATATCTATGTTTACTTTTAAGCAGTTAATTACTCTGCTTTTGACACTTTTATGGTGTTTACTTTTACTTTGTAGAATGTTCTAGTTGTTTGATTAGACATTAATGGAATCTTATCGAATATTGTGGAAAGTGTGAGTTTCCTTATTTATTTATTTAGAAGATGATGAAAAAATCCAGAGATATCTCGATTATGGAAAATTATATAAATAGAGGTAGACTTCTGTAAATTAGTTCAGCCTTGTTTGAAATTCGTCGTGATAAACAAGTTGTAACAGTTCTATATATGGTGACTATATAGTGATAATTGTTTCTCTGTGCCTATAGTGATAATTCTTTTTCCTATTTAATTCATACCAGTGAGCTACTAAATAGTTTTTATTGTATTACGGACTAGTGCTACGTAAGTTAATTGTTCTTCTTCAATGTTTCACTATGAATATTATTGGACAGTTTATTGTACAGTTATTATTTCAAATTAGATCGGTCTTTTGAAATTTAGTGATTGATTTTTGTACAGTTGATTGAAATCTCTTTATTAGTTGAACAATATCGATTTATCTGTTTTTAATTGCTTATTTTTCTGTACGACATTACTGATCAGTGAGTGTTGTGATTATTTGTGTAAATAAAGTGCGACGAGTAATAAATTTAAGTGTTGCCAGCGTTATTTTAGACATAGAACCCGTAACATTACTTTCTATGAAATATAAGTGAAGCAATTACATGAAATGGCAATATTTTGACAAAGATTCGTCCATTCTTGAAACTTAACCACTGTAGTTTAAGAGAGAGTATGTTCTATTTGTATTTAGTTGCAGTAAGGAAGGAGTTTATTATAAAAGTAGCAGGTTTGTAAATAAGATAGAAAAGGAAAATATAAATTCCAAATTGTACAAAATTAATTATGATAATGATAATGGTGATGGATGATGAAAATAGGAGATAATTCAAGATAGAATTTGCACAAGTTTTCTTAGATGGATTGTGGCATCGCTTCCTAAAGACTCCAAAAGGTTCCTAAAGGGGGCTATGATTCTGGTGAGTGATGAAACATTTTTCAATAGCTATACAATACTGATGAAATATTATTTACAAAAAAGTGAATATTTTAGTGGTTTCATGCAGTTGCTCAAGGGTTGGACAGATGCAGTCATTTTCTCCATGAGATATCTCCGTTGATGAGATAAAGCCCGTTTGACTCTCAATGCACCCCATGGAATTTGGAAGTGCTGCATTCCAAGCACGACAAGCACTTACAATGAATGGCTTTATACAGATGGTAAGATGATAAGGTATTCTTAGGGTTTTATCCTCTAGAAGAAAGATTTCGGTGAAAGGACTGCGATGAAGGGTAGTCTAACTTTTTAAAAAGAAAATTTTGGGTAGGTAAGAGTGTTTTTTTCGTGTTAATAGCTATTTGTGTAACTAGAGTGCAAAATAGCGTTTTTCTGCATCGAGAGAAACAGTTTTTGAAAACGTTTCTTGAGTGCAGAAACAATACTTCGCGCTCGTATGACACATTAAATTTTTCCTACAGTAATGTATAAAGTAATTTAAACAGAACAAAACAGGACATACATAACCTCACAATTCCTCACATAACCTATCTTCGAATCAAATCGATTTCAACAACAACTACAACGACTATTTCGCAACTGAAGCAGAGTAGCCAACCTATTTTTGAATGCAGAATAGGGAGCCTGCGTATTACATGCTCACTATTTTGTGTTGTTAGGTTGCAAATTTGGAGTGCGGAAAAGTACTTTCCCGCACTGGTACAGGAACAGACTATTTTGCGTGCTACAGTTAGTACAAAAATAGGCACTTTTACAGTTCACTGTAGGAAAATTAAATTTCTCTTGTTAAAAACGATTAAAACTCAGTGCAGTCTACGTTAATTCGATAAGAAACCCGTGTTAAAGTGTTCGCCAAATCAAGAAAGAAAAAAAACGCCCAGAAACAGGTAGAAAAAGAATAAAGCAAAGCACTGACTACAACACAGGAGAGCCGCCGTATTATGATAGTGCATCTCTTTGACAAGCAGACAAACAAATGACATATGAGCAACGGATTTGGACAGACAAGTGAACCCGGGGGGCTCCTGCCGGTGTGTGCGCGTACTTCGGGTGGGCCCCCCGCTGCCTGAGGGCGCCGGGCTCTGCCCCCCAGGTCCCCCTCATGCTTGAGTAATTTATTAACAGACGAAACAATAGCTACAGCTCTGTGGGAGGATGTCAGGCCGGCAGCAGGGTAAATCACGCGGTCAAGCACTTCTTCACACACTGCGCTGGGCATAAATCTCGTTAGAAAGAGAGAAAAGAATGGAGCAGGGAGAGGGAGAGTCTGAGTGAGAGAGTCTGTAAGAGAATAGAGAGAGAAAGAGAGACAGTAAGAGAGAGAGGGAATAAGAGTGTGTGAGAGCGTATGAGAGAGGAAGAAGAGTTAAAGTGAGAGAAAGAATGTGTGTCAGAGAGGGTGCGAAAGAGTGAGTGAGTGAGAGAAAAAAGAGTGTCAAAGTGTGTATGACAGAGAGTGAATGAGAGAGAGAGAGAGAGAGAGAATGAGAGAGAAAGTGAGAGAAAACGAGAGAGAGAGGAAGAGAGATAGTGAGAGAGAGAAAGAGAGTGATAGAGAGAGAGAGAGAGCAGGCACAGCCCCACTTCTGCTTTCTTTACAAATTTTCAATTGAAAAATCCATATTTTAAATTACCTCCAATTTAAACTAGTATTTCACTAACCATATAATAAATGAATAATCGTAATCTAACTCTTCAAAAATAAGCTAATTAAAAAACTAAGCTTTACGATATTGAGCGAACATTAAAACAATTGGAAATTTTTATGAATAGAACTTTAAGTCTAATTCATCAACTCAATTTTTTAAACATTTATTCTTGATTTTCCAATCATTGCGGTCGAGAAAAGATGGAATCATAACAACAGATTAAAAAGAAGTATTAAAAGATCTTTTAAATAATTCTTCCAAGAACAAAACACTTACTTAGGCCTATCTTTAATATTCAAAGTATTTTTCTGAAATTTATAAAGATTTTTTTTAATTTTTCATTTATTTAAGTATTATGTATTATTTTTATTGCACATACTTTTTTTGTAGGAAGATTTTTTGAACGAATTGTCAGTTCTACACAATGAAACTTACAATTGAAAATTTCTATGTGAAATGAAATTTCAAACAATACTATTGGACTGATTTTCTAAAAATAACTTTCTTCAAAAAATGTATAATTTAGATAAAGTGGGAATAACTGATAGGTTCACATATCTAGGTTAAATCGATAGGTTCATTGATAGTTTTAATAATCTGTTCACATAGCCATTTATTCCAGAATGAATTATCACATCTGCAGAGTGTCTGTCTACAGTCTGTTATGTCAACGTAACCTATAACAGTCTCAATACGATTGTGGTTGCCGGGTGATGAGTTTAATTTCGATAACAAAAAACTCTCCATCCAGGAAGTAGACAATCATGGAAATTATCCGGGTGCCAAACAGAGGGAAACACCGTAATAGGCAACTCTCCCACTCTCTCTCACTCTTCCACTCATTCTCTCTTGCTCTCTCTTTTGTAAACTACCAAGCAGATCCCGAAAAGAGTAGAGCATAGGTTAATCAACTTATTAAGTTCCCTTTTCATTTAACAGTTGAAGAAAGGGAGAGAAAAAAGAGAAAAAGAGGGAGAGTCGTCCATGCGTTACAAAGTAATGTAAATTGTGGTGTGATTACCAAGACGAGTTTGGGAGCTAACTAAAAAAACTAACTTTGGGTTTTTGTACAGTCTATTGCAGTAGGCAGGATAATAGTAACTGATCCTAGCTTAGAGGAGTCTTAGTTTGACTCAATTATTGAGGGCTTCTGAGACCTGTTGCATAACGTTTAGAGTTTACTAATATAACAAAGAAGTAAATTATTCGCATTCCAAAAACAACTAGCACTAATATATTATTCGTTAAAAGAGAACTTAAACTGAGTTTACAAAACTGGTGTTATTTTATCAATGACTGATGATTTTAATAGACTGAAAATATAATTTCATACATCATATTTTTCAAATATATTTATCAACGATTTCAATTGTTTGATTATTGGTTATTACAATTACCTTTCTAATCAATGTTTATTTATGAATTGTTACAAAATTACAATGAATGTGAAGGTTCAACAGAATCAAGTCCAAACCTGTCTTTTCATAAATTTTGAATATGGTATATTGTCCAAAGCATTTAATTTAATTATCACTAAAAATTTAGATTTAATGAACTACTAGTATAATAATATAACAGTTTTAGACTGGAATATACCAATAATTTATTCTTATCTAAGCTCGAAGTTTTGGATTAGTTTGAGCTGACTATGTACTGTAGTATTCATATAACTTGGCAGCGTGCAGAAGATGGGAGGACTTGCAAGAGCTGAACCCAACTGCTGCCAAGTTATATGAAAACTACAGGACATGTATTTCAAGAATCACTTTTTCCCGCTCCTGTTAGTTTTCGGATTCTTCATAGTTTCAAAACTAACTGAGAATAGCCAAAAATGAGCTACTTGAGGTCTCGATGAGTTAGAAAAGAGGGGAAAGAAAAACTGGGACTGAACTTTCACATTACCTTAATACATTTGATACAAAAATTTAATACAAAACTCAGATTTGATACAGGACGCCTTGAACTGTAACAAACGTTTCATACAGAACTCAAATTTGATACAAACTAACATACCTTGAACTGTATAAAACTTTTTACACAAAACTCAGATTTGATACAGGACGCCTTGAACTGTAACAAACGTCTCATACAGAACTCAAATTTGATACAAACTAACATACCTTGAACAGTAGAAAACTTTTTATACAAAACTCAGATTTGATACAAAGCAGCCCTTGAACTGTATTGAAGTTTTGATACAAAACAGGGCCGAACTCTCAGTTTGCCCCACTACAATATCTAAGTTCAACTCCTTCTGGAGGCTTGAAAAGCACTAATCCAGAAGTTGAACCTCCCCTGGTGATAGCATTGCTGTATCTTAAACAGCATCTTGTCGACCAACAAAATAACAAGCACTTCGTTAGCGCCGTGAATTATTTTTAAAAAGGATGTCAACCAATAAAACGATAAAATCAGGTAGTAAACGCCGAAGAGGTGATCAGATAAAACCATAAAAGTCGCCTACCATAATAAAAGAATAGAAGATGTCCTAAAACAAATCTCGAAAATAGTATGTGCACCATAAAAGAATAATAAAAAAGAGGGCGAAACTCTGATAAAAAAGATTTTCGAAATCCCAGCGTCAATGTTATTTGGAAATCAAACAGTTTGAAGTGGTTTCGAGTTCAACAGAAAGTGTTAGCCGTAAATTAAACTTGATTGTTTACTTGTTAAATCGGTTGTGAACAGAGTTTATTAAACAAAGTGAGTTTACGAGCGCTGTGGTTCGCGGGTTTTATGGGTGAGGCCAAAGTCTCTTCTTCCTGACAATTACCAACGACTTAGACCCAATTCTATAACTTTAATTTGTACTACAAAATGTGGCTTGAAACTACAAAAAATTGTAAGTGATTCTGGAATAAACTATGAGAATCATAAAAAAAATGCTTGTAATAAGTACAATAATTGTATGACTAAGATGACTGGCTGTCTTGTCTTTCAACAAGTGGCTTCAGCAATTGGATGATTACTGGTTTACCGAGATAAATAAACTAGGTTGTTCGGAAACCACCTAAAAAAGTACGTTCACTCTATGTCCCCCGTAAAATGGTTCAAACGGCGTGGTGGGTCTCCACATAAGCTTTTTTATTAATTATTAATTATTTTTTAACTATTTTTATTATTTATTTACAGAACAGAATAGAATGTTTTATTCCACTTGATCAGAATACAATGAAAGAGAAAAAAGAATAAATATTCACAATCATTGTACAAACTTACAAAATGAATTAGTGAATACAAAACCATAGAATCACATTTTTCAAGCAGAATTAAACATCTCAAACAATACAAAGAAAAAATAATAAATAAATCTCAGAGATAATTATTTCAACCAATGTGTCCATATCAATTACAAATTATATGGAATATGTTGACAAAATTATATTATTATAGCATAATATACAAAATACCATATTATATTGAATATTATACAGAGTGTTCCAGGAGGAAAGGTTCAAACTTCGGCAACTGATTCTAGATCTAATAATAAGAATAAAATTCAGAATAAACATATGTCCGGAAACGCTTCGTTAGCGAGTTAGAAAATGGAAATGGAAATGGAAAGAAAATGGATTTTCTTTTGATCATTCATGGAGTTGGTAATTCCGTCTCTGTGAACGTTGCTTAAAAACAGAAGTTTTCCGTTCAATTGAATTTTTTTAGTTTTCATTAGAGACGAATATTTGAAAGATGTATTCGTTTTTGTTGGACTTATTTACATAAGATTTTTTAGAATTAAATTCCCTACAAGTTTTGTATTCAAATTTTATGCATTTATTATTCATTTAACAAAGTTATTGTACTTCAAAGCTGGAAAAACGTGTTTTTAGGCACAGAATTTTCTGTTTTACCTCATACTATCATAAAAACCACTGGAGATAGAGTTCTGGAACCTATATTATGCGTTTTTTCAGATAAAATCCATAAGTTAGTTTGAAGTGACTGACAATTGAATAAACTGACAAATATACATAAACAGAATTTATCAATTTCGAGTTCCTTTAATTGCTATTAGTTTATACTGAAGACTTCCGCAATGGCGGATATTGACAACAGTATTGATTAGCTGATGGAACTCGAAATTAATAAATTCTGTTTATGTATATTATTTGTCAGTTTCTTCAATTGTCAGTCACTTCAAACTAAGTTGTGAGATACGAGCCGATATGGCAAAGTTAAAAATGAATGCTCCTGTGCAGAAAGGCCTCCATGGTCTAGTGGTTAAGGCGCCCGACCGGCAATTGGGAGGTCCGCGGTTCGATTCCCGGTGGTGACTGATATTTTTGTACAGTAGCATTCATCAATTTCCATCAGCTATTCAATACTGTTGCGGAAGTCTTCAGTATAAACTAATAGCAATAAAAGGAACTCGAAATTAATAAAATCCATAAGAAATAACTGTATTTGGTCCTCAATTTACCTTACCAGAATTTCAGTATGACTTTTTTTACCGAGGGTACTGTATTCTGGGCGAAATCTTTCACTCTGTATAACTCGCTAACGAAGCGTTTCCGGACATATGTTTATTATAAATTTTTTTCTTATTTTTAGTTCTAGAATAAGTTGCCGAAGTTTGAACATTTCCTCCTGAAACACTGTGTAATATGACGAACTATATTATTCATCATATATTAATACAGAGATAGTAGTTTATCCAGAGATACTAATTTACAGGAATAGTTGTAAGAAATAGTGCCTGGAGCTTGCCCCCCCCCCCCCCCCCCCGAAATAAAATCCTCCAGACTGACCCTCTAGTTACGCCCATCGATCTCTATACTACTACAACTGGATCGCGCGCTGCATATGAGAAAGTGAGCTTTTGCGGTCCGGTTCTCTCGACAGCACTTCCCCCACCACTAGTCCGTGTAGAAGCGCGCTCTTACACAGCATGGCTTACGGCGGTACCATGTTCGCCATCACAAAAACCGCTATATCTTCTTTTGTAGTGGCTCGACTTTCAATTAGTTAACATATTTTGTAATCCGTATAAACGTGTGAAGATTATGGTATAAATTTCATATCATAATAATTTGATAGTAAACTATTTATGACACTCAAATCTAACGAATATGGTTGCAGCCGTAAAGTAATTTTGAAAGTTACTTTCCTGTTGTTTATTTTTACTACTGGTGTATTATATTACATAATTGTGGTCTGATTGAAGCTTAGAAATTCTGGTTCACTAAGTTATTAATAGATTTAGATTAATTTCCATGGTGTGTTGTTCTGCCTCAAGTTCTCATCTAGTCCTGACTCCAATTCGTCACTGGTAGATGCAGTATGCAACATATACCAGTGTGTTTTAACATAATCTATATCCTCAGGTTCAAACAAAAGGTGTATGTTAGTATTCAAACATTGATGTAGCTTATACTACTTTTCCCAATCAAAAAGGTTAAATATAGGTAATAAAAGATAATAAAAGTAAAGTTTTTTTGGTGGACTTTAAACAGGACAATAAATACATGTGGTTTGGAAACTAAAATTCAAATAATCTTTCTATTGCAGGAAAAGGTCATAAGAATAATTTATAAATAATAAGTTCTTAGCCATGTTAACTTTTCCATCATTATATATTTTAGGAACAATTCTTTTTTCCTTTCTAATTTCGCTTTTAATGAACTAACCAATACATACAACTTAAGAAATACAAATATTAGGCCTTCATATCACAGACTTCAAGTTTATGACAAATTTCCATTTGAAGCTGGTCGAAAATTATTTGATAAATACCCTAATCAAATAAAATCCATAACTAGTTTACAAAAGATGTCTAAATAAAACGTATTTTATAGAATATATTACACAAAGTTCATTTTATAGCATGAGCGAATATATAGATAGTTGAATTCTAATACATTTTCGTACACATTAATTTTATCTTACTGGTGCTACCAATAGGACCCAGGTTAAGATTTTTAATAGTAAACCTGTACTATTAAATAGTTACCTGAGCCTGAGTTTTAAATAGTATGCGTCTTGTTTTTGGTTTGCTTTCTTGTAGATTAGGAGGAAAATCGAATTTCGTTGGTATCACATTTTTCTTCAAATTTCGTCTTATGCCACCAACTTTGAAGTGATCCTCATCAAAGTGCTTGCTACATAAACTTGAATGATGTGTAGGATTAAAAGTTTTTCGTTTTGTCACCAGCAATACATTTTGCTCTAACAACTGAGTCTATTCTCTATTCTACTATTTAAATGTTCTATTGTCTCATGCCTTCTTTTTTCAAGGTCCAAAATGCCTGTTTATATTAAAGGAATGCATTTAGCCCATATGAGGACTAGTGGTGGGGGAGAGCCGAGTGGCCGGACCGAAACTCCAACACCCAGCGCGCGATCCAGTTGTAGTAGTATAGATATCGATGGTTACGCCACTGGCCAAAGAGATTATATACATAATATGTATTATTAATTTAATCTAATTTGAACATAGATCTACGGATGATCTATGCCTTAGATTCCACCTCATTTGAAATGATTGATATGTTGAGCATAGAGCTTCAGAATTTGTTTTGGTGGGTTTGGCATACTAATATAACTCAAAAATACTTTCGATCTGACACTTTTACATCCAGCAGTGGCTCAACATTTCCCCATGCTTTAATTTGTTAGATCGCCCGGAAGGAGGATTCAATTTTAAAGATTTAATCGCTCAAAGCGATCTCTACTATAAGATATTTATTTATATGGCGGGTGGGAGGGCAATAAACATATAAATAAAAAGAGACATAAACCATGTCTGGCCTCCTCCTCCTCCTCTTCCTCCCTTTCCTCCTCCTCTTCCTCCTCCTCCTCCTCCTCCTCCTCATCCAACCTTTCAATGACTCTCATCGTCTCGAGGACGTGCACCAGATAACTTATCTCACCGTAATAATTTCCATCGAGCATTCATAAAATATGATATTGGTAACAGCGCATGCGCAGAACTAACAATAAGTTAGTTGAACAGTCAATAAAGAAGAAAAAGAAGGCGGTGAAGAGGAAGAAGGAGAAAAAAGGAAGAAAAAGAACAAGGCGAGGAGAAAGATAAAGGAAAAGAAGAAGAAATAGAAGGAGGAGATGAAAAGGAAATAGGAGAAGGAAAGAAGATAGAAAAAGGAGAAGAAGGAGAAGAGAAATAAGAAAAAGAAGTGGAAAAAGAAGAAAAAAGAGGAAAAAAGAGAAGGAGGAAAAGAAGAAGAAAAAGGAAGATTAGGAGAAAAAAAGGAGAAGAAGGACAGGAGAAAGAAAGAAGAGAACAAGGTGTGGAAGAGACGAGAAGTCGATAGCAAGTGTGAGCAGCACATAAACGATGAGGAGAAGAACTAGAAGACGGAGGGACAGAGAAAATAGAAGAAGAAGGAGAGGAAAAAGAAAAAGGAGAAGGAAAAGAAGGATCGGAGGAGAAAGATGATGATGATGAAGAGGAAAAGGAGAAGGAGGAAGACTAGGAGGAGAAGGAGAAGAAGGAGGACAAGGAGGAGAAAGAGGAGAAGGAGGAGAAGGAAGAGAAGGAGGAGAAGGAGGAGAAGAAGGAGAAGGAAGAGAAGGAGTAGAAGGAAGAGAAGGAGGAGAAGGAGGAGAAGGAGGAGAAGGAGGAGAAGGAGGAGAAGGAGGAGAAGGAGGAGAAGGAGGAGAAGGAGTAGAAGGAGTAGAAGGAGTAGAAGGAAGAGAAGGAGGAGAAGGAGGAGAAGGAGGAGAAGGAGGAGAAGGAGGAGAAGAAGGAGAAGGAGGAGAAGAAGGAGAAGGAGGAGAAGGAGGAGAAGGAGGTGAAGGAGGAGGAGGAGAAGGAGGAGAAGGAGGAGAAGGAAGAGAAGGAGGAGAAGGAGGAGAAGGAGGAGAAGGAGTAGAAGGAAGAGAAGGAGGAGAAGGACGAGAAGGAGGAGAAGGAGTAGAAGGAGGAGGAGGAGAAGGAGAAGGAGGAGATGGAGGAGAAGGAGGAGAAGGAGGAGAAGGAGTAGAAGGAAGAGAAGGAGTAGAAGGAAGAGAAGGAGGAGAAGGAGTAGAAGGAGGAGAAGGAGGAGAAGGAGTAGAAGGAGGTGAAGGAGGAGAAGGAAGAGAAGGAGGAGAAGGAGGTGTAGGAGGAGAAGCAGGATAAAGAGGAGAAGCAGGATAAAGAGGATAAAGAGGAAGAAGGAGAAGAAGAAGGAGTGGAGGAAGGAGAGGAAAAAGAGGAAGCAGATAAAAAAGAATAAGAAGTAGAGCAGGAAAGTGGAGGGCGTTGTTCGTGACAGACAGGCCTCCAGCAGATCTCACGATTCGGTCGGTCAGACAAACAAACGGACAAAAGAGAGACAGACGCCAAAACAAAGACCAATAAAAAAGGAGAGAAGTTGAGTGAGATAATACAGACAGATAATATTCAATTTGGCTGCTATTCTATAATGGTCCGTGCTCGCGGTTCGATTTACTAGATCGCTATGAACCCGGCATATCGTTTATTGTCCTACCCCTACTTACTAGCAACTTCTCCACACTTCTACTTCTTTATCATCATATTCTTCTCCTCTTTCTTATTCTTCTTCTTCTTCCGTCTTCTTCATCTTTCTCTTCTGCTGATAGAGTGTTAAAGAAGGTTTACACTTGAAATATATACAATATTTTTCCAATTTATTAGTAACTGCAGTTTAGGAACACTATTGAATAATAAATTATTGTATGAAATTATTTCCGTACAATGCGCCATCATTGAGGTTATGTGTAACGTATTTGGCTGTCATTAGCTGGCAAGCTTCAGTGACGAATGATAATTTTAAAAGTTTTGTGCGATAATCTGGTATTTTATTTTGTATGATGTATGATCTGACTAAGTGCTTTTGTACAATAACGTCTGAGAAATGTCATTCCAAAAAATTAATTATATAAAATTATTATCAATAAGTAGGCTGATATTATAGTTTGTCTTTTTTGTAGTGACGAAGGAGATATAATTGTAGAATATATCTATAAGGAATAATAAGACTTGGAAATCTTACAATCGCATTTATTGAACACCGTGAGAACTAGTTTCGTTTGTTATACCATTATCAATCTCAAACAAACTAAAACTGAAGTACAGAGTAGCTTAATGTATATTATACTGGCTGAGGAAGAAAGTGCCTCTGATAGGCTGACTTTCATTGAAGGTAGGAGGAGCAACAAGCAAAAATAAGTGCTAAATCAAGAACCGAAAACAGTGAACATATAGAAACCAAAATTAAAGAATAATACTCAAGTAAGTTGTTTAGAATTGAACAAATTTAAAATTGATAAACTGATGCTAAATTAAATTCAGTCAAGGTCAACCGAGAAAAACACGAAAGTACCGTTTTTAAAATGTAGGCCAGAATCATGATGAAACCAAGAGTTAGTTTTTTTGAAATAAATTTGATCGTTTTAAGTAGTATTGGAATAGTTTTTTTTATCAACCTAGTCATCTCCAAACCTTCTAAAATGTTCAATTGTCTGTCTTCGCCAATCAAATGCAGAAATTCTACATTTTCTTCGGCCTTGAACTAAAGTACATTAGTATGATATGCTCTGCAAAATTTCAGTCTCCTTTATCGGTTTTCCAAACTCATATATTTTCATTTTTTCTACGTTTGAATCTTCTACCTGTCTGACCCACATAGAAGGCATTTCAGTTCATTCAATTCATATCATAAACTCCACTTTAAATCCCAGATATTTATTTATTTATTTATTGTGACAAATTTACGAGTGTGAAGGTGCAACAGACTCAAGTCCAAAACTGCTCCCTTCACAAATTTTGAATATATGTTACATTGTCCAAAACATTGAGGTTAACACAAACTAGATATTTAAGATATGCTGAAAACCTTCACTCGAAAAATAATAAAAATTATCTTCTCACTTGACCACTATTAATTTAAAAGTTCAAATATTAATTTCATCCTAACTATACTCGAGCAATAAATGATTTGTAACTGTGAGTTTCTCACGGTTTTCAATAATGTGGTTGTGTCAACTTCGAGCCTATGATATTATAACAAAAAGCTCCAATATTGTGGACCCGGAGCTAAATTTAACAATTCAACCATTTGAAGGAAACAATACTTTGATAAATGGAAGACTATTGTAATTTCCTGCTTAAATTTTTAAGGAAGAAGCTACACCTTCTTTACCGTATCTTTGCGTGATTTAAGTACGATATCATATTTCAACAACACACACCCGTATCAAGAATGAATGAACATGGATTTTCGGCCAACAACATATTTTTAAACAGAGTGGGGAATTTCAATATAAAAACAAACAAAACAACACATTAATGTGCTAATTCAAAGATACAGGACTCACACAGCCCGTATGTTGTTTCTCAAATATCAACACATCAATTTGCAATGACACCAACAGGTTTTTCGTACGATACGATTGTGATAATATATACAAAAAAAGAAGAAAAAAGTAAAACAAGAAGTTCGAGTGTCGTAAATAGCATCATTCAGAAATTCTAGATTTGAGTTGGATAGGTAGTTTAATTTGTAAAAGTGATAATTTTTGATGAGCGGCTGTAGTCTGCCTGTCTACATCTCTTTGGTGATGTAGCGACACGTTTTTGGGACGTCCCACGGCGACAATGAGCCATTCTCAGTGTGAGGCTCACAAATTAGTTCAGTTTGAAGGAAATTACCCATCCAACAGCTTCCAGCTGCTCAACTTGAATTATCTCGTTTATTATTATGCCCATAAAAGACATGGTGGTTGAATAACTTTTACTTTTCTAAAAAACAGTTAAAAATAGATTATAATATTAAATTTTAATAAAATCTTTTGAGCCGAAAAACCATCCCGTTTTTTTTTTTGGAGGATGAAGCCCACATAGGTCTGAGACCTGTGCGTGGGTAATAAGCTGGATGATGGTGATTGATGAGTTGGACCTACAGTTTCAGGTGGGTTCCGAACCACCGGGAAGTGATTTAACAGCAGAGAACGTGTCTTTTTTGCTGGCCAATCTACTGCTACGGCCCGCGGCTATCACTTCCCTAGTGTTGCTATGAAACACAACAAATGATTCATGTACGGTTGTTGAATATGTAATTTGTAGGTTATGTAGGATGTAAATACTTGAGGATAGTGTTAGTACTGTAGTGTATTTAGGGTGTATCCTTAGTGTAATTAGAACCAATAAAGATTTTAACACTAGTTAGTTCGAACTATCTTGTGAGATACGAGCCGATATGGCCAAGTTAAAAATGAGTGCTGCTGTGCAGAACGGTCTCCATGGTCTAGTGGTTAAGGCGCCCGGCCGGCAATTGGGAGGTCCGTGGTTCGATTCCCGGTGGTGACTGATATTTTTGTACAGTAGCATTCATCGATTTCCATCAGCTATTCAATACTGTTGTCAATATCCGCCATTGCGGAAGTCTTCAGTATAGACTAATAGCACTTGAAGGAATTCGAAATTAATATTCATTAATTAAATTAATATAATCATTTTAACACTCTTTTAGAAATAAAGGAACAATCATAAATCGAACATTTAAATTTTAATATCATCATTATTTTAATTATTATAAATTTAGTTTTTCAGTAAAATCGATTGCAGGCACTGAATTGGTGTCACAAGCTAGTTTTTTTTTGGGGGGGGGGGGTTATTTTACGATATAATAATACAGGGTTTGAACTAAACAAAAACCTGTAATTAACATTGTCCTTTTTGTAATTATGGGTTTGTTTTAATATTTTGATTGTTTCTGTTCTTAAGTTATGGAAGAATTATATCTGTTATTTCGTTTTTTTTTATTTTTAAAGAGTATGCTATTGAATTGTATTTCGGTGAATATTTTTTTGCTGTGTTTTTCGATTGTTTTACAATGAAAGGATGATAATTGTTTGTTTTTTAGTTTTGTCACCTCATGGAGATACTTTAAGATCTTTAATACTTTACCTTTAAATTCATTATTGATCTCTCTCATTTCACGAGTTTTCTATGTTTACTAGTAATATTATTGAATGAACTCACAGCTAGCGCTCAAGTATTTACTTTGCTGGTTGTGCCAAAAATGTGTTATACACTTTATATTGTGAATTTTCTTATATTTGTATTTTTGTATTTTGGCGAAATAAAAATACTATATTATACTATAACAGAAGAAGATTCCTTTGTGGATGAAGTTGAAGATAAAATGGACACTCTTTATTGAATGGGAGTTTGTAGGAGAACGGGTAAACCGCAAGTGAAAGGGTAACAAAGAAAACAGAGAAAAAAATCAATTCTCAACTAACTTACAAGAGTGCAGAGTTACTGGTCAGCCCATCAGAAAAGGTTTTAAAACCTTCTCCAATAATAGAATGTAGGCTAATCGAAAAAGCCACTATTATGACAACACACTAGCTCCGGAAGAACATCTTAACTCTTTTCTCCCTTCACCCCCTTATTTACCCCCTATCAATCACCCCCCCCCCCCTACCCTCAACGACATTGTGGAGGAGTAAGCTACTGCGAAAGAAGATTGAAAGCCGAAAAAGCTACCTAAACGTGTTTGTTCCGTTTGTAAGTGGGTTTACAAAGGGCAGAAAGAAAGAAATAGAAGATGAAGAAGAAGAAGAAGAAGAGTGTGGTGAGAAAGGGTGAAGGTGGTTTGAGTTGGGGGTGGGTGTCGACGATGATGTGATGAGGGAGACCAGAGAAGTGTTTGGAGGAGATAGAAAGGAGAAAAGATGAAGGAAGAAATGGAAGAAAAAGAAGAAGAGAAGTAGAAGAAAAAGAAGTAGAAGGAGAAGAAGAAGGAGATGAATACAGATAAAGAAAAAGATGAATATAGGAGAGAGTAGTAGAAGAAGAAGAAGAAGGGGAAGAAGAAGGAAAAGGAGAAGAAGAAGGACAAGGAGAAGGGCAAGTTGAGGAAAAAAGAGAAGAAACAAAAGTGAAAGGAAAAGAGCCAGAGGAAGAAGGAGAACAAGTAGAAGAAGAAGAAGAAGAAAAATGATAAGGAAACAAAAACAAAGAGAAAAAAGGGAAGATAGCCGCGAGCCGTAGCAGGTATCTGTTCAATCAGAGAGATAAGCTGCGTTCTCGTAGGTCCTGTTTGTAACGGTGACCGATTAGATTGGCCAGCAAAAAATACACTGTTCTCTGCTGTAAAATCACTTCCCGATGGTTCGGAACCCACTTAAAACTGTAGGTCCAACTCATCAATCACCATCATCCAACTCATTACCCACGCACAGGTCTCAGACCTATGTAGGCTTCATCCTCAGAAAAAAAAGAACAAGTAGAAAAAAAAGTAGATGATGAAGAAGAAAAAGAAGATGATGATGATGATGATGATGATGATGACGATGATGGAGTAGGAGGTAGAAAAAGAACAAGGAGAATATGAAGAAAAAGTGGATGATGGAGAAGGAGAATGGAGAAAAAGAAGGCGAAAGAAGAAAGGAGGATAGTAAAAAAAAACAAGGACAGGATGATGAAGTAAAACAGGAGAAGTAAGAAAATGATGAAGTAAAATAATCATGTTAATCAAGATATCAGTAATAATAAGAGTATTGAAAAGACAGAGAAAAAGCAAAATTAGAAGAAAATGGCGATAAAGAAGGAGCAAAAGAAAAAAGATCGAAATAGCTGAGTGTCATTGAGTGAAGAAGACAGAAGAAAGATAGACAGATCTAGCAGATCCGAATAGGAAGCACTCCCATAACAAACAAGATCAATATTTGCCGGCCGGGCCGTTTTAACCGTCTAAATAAGCCGGAGGACCTTGGCCCTCCTCCCCCCCCCCCCTCCAAGTCCATGATGTGCAGTAAAAAGAAAGATGCCTCCTACTCCTCCTCCTCCTCCTCCTTCTGCCACCAATGTACACACAACCAGAAGTCCTCCTCCCCCCCCCCCCCCGTTTACACCATCACTTTCTTGCACTAGATGTAAACACGTTTTGTCATCCACAGAAAGAAAGATGAATTCCCCACTGCTTGCTTGCCATTACGCCCCTCCCCCCGCCCCAAAACCAAAGATAGAATGAATTGCTTCAAAGATGAAACGACTACTCGTCATATTCTACAATCCATTCCGCTTTATTTGTTCTTATCGGTTGTTCGGGAACAGTCAAAGACAGGCATAGACGACAGCCAAATAGACAGACTGTACGCAGACTCTGAGCGTAAGAGAGGAAAACGTTTAAAGGGTATTAATATTAAAGGGTATTAAGAGAGGAAAACGTTTAAAGGGTATTAATATTACTAGTAGTTGTGTGAACAGTAGACTTCACGCTCAAGAATTAAGGGTGCTTGCACAGAGGAATGACAAAAAGTTACTTTTTACAGCTTACCATGGGCTCTTACTGTCACATATTAGGTATGCTATCTTAGTACCTACTAACAATGGCCACCCTACTTGGAAAAGTGGTCAGTTACTTTCCAAAATTTAAAAGAAAAACAAACTATATCATGGTAATTTATTGATGGAAATAAACATTTATTTATTTTATAGTATGGGGTAATTCATCAAAACAAATTCTTGATAGGGTGTTTAAGATCCAAAAGAAAGCTGTTAGGTGTATAGAAAGAGTAAATAGATTAGATTCATGTAGGCCGTTGTTCAAGAGACTTTGTCTCCTAACTGTACCCTGTTTATATGTGTATGAAGCTACTTTATATGTAAAAACAAATGATATTAACCAAAATCTTGACGTACATGATTATAATACAAGAAGACGAGGAGATTATCACTTGGTGAGTCACAATAGTAGCTTATTCAAACAAAAACCTAGTTATATTGGCAGGAAACTCTACAAAAATCTAGCGCAGTTTTTAAAGAGTCTTGAAAATATAGAAATATTTAAAAAACAATTGAAAAAATATTCAGTTTAGCTTTCTATAGTGTACAAGAGTTCCTTTCAAATCAAAATTAAGCCCCACCTCAACGAATTGATATAGTAATTGTGGTATCTAGTGTATATGACTAGTGTTAATCTGGCTTGTCTTATACTCCTTAACTGGAGTCTCCAAGACGTAAACTACAAAAAAAGAACATACTCCATGTAATCAATGATAATGAACACAGTCATCATATCTATCCCTTGGTTAAATTCGCGTAGTCTATTTCATTCATTTAACTAGCATACAATCAAAGTGAATACAACAGTCTATTGCCCAAAACTGTTCACAAAGTTTTAAATTATAATCGAAATCTTGGGTTAGGTCTGTTTCACTTTTTCAGGAAAAGAATAATAATTTTGATTCCACTTTTAACATAACACCATCACAGTACAAAAAAGATTAATATAATTTTGAATTTTGAAATTTCTGAGCCAAACATCTACACTAGTTACCATGTCTGTTTTCCAGAAAAGGTCACTCTATATCAAATCAAGGCTGTTTTCAATTTGTGAGACAGCTGATTGCTCAAATTAGATTTTAGATGTCTGATGAATGAGATTATAAAACAATCAAATATGAAAACGTTAACGCTTGCACTGTAAAAAAGTAGATAATAATTGATCCTTCTAATATCCAATGTTTTTATTTTCAAATATGTAAACAGCGACAGTCCCAGCTGCCCATTGTTATGATTTTCTTTAGCCTAAACTAACCTAGAGCAACTTATTTGTAGAATTTCTGTGATGTTGTGGAACTCCATAATAAAAGAATAAAACACTGTTAAGCCGCGTCTCCACCAACCGAACATGTCTGCCGAACATTGTTGGCTAATATAAAAAACGGGCAAACATTAAACATATGGGTCACGAAACATGTTCGTGAGTTTAATTGAAATGTTCGGTCTGTGAGCGAACAGTGACGACCAACAACAGGTTCCCGCCACTAACCTCACCACACCGATCATAATGTTCGAGAAGGCGTCCACACCAAACCAACTCCAAAAAATGTTCGGTGACATCAGCTGATTCCAGCAAACACTGTTCGCAGAGCATGTTCGGTTGGTGGAGACGCGGCTTTAGATGTTGTCAATTCCACTTCAGCACTGGACCGCGGTTTCGATAGTAACTCAAATCGATATTTATGGTTGATGCTATAATCGATACCATAAATATCGTTTTGAGTGACTATCGACTTTTGAAGATTAGTCAACATTATTTTATAAACAATGTATTAGTACTGTTGAAAATGTGACTGGTGAAGCCACGAAACCGCGGTCCAGTGCTGTAATAATAAAGAAGTGGAATTGACAACATCTAACAGCGTTTTATTCTTTTAACCTTGAGCATATAGTGGAAATATGTTTTATATCATAATTATCTTTATATTCAACCCCCAAACTCCAAAATTAACACTTGGACTATGAGGAAGCTATGAACCAAGTTTCAAGTGTTTAGGCCTACAATCTTCCTTTCAAGGCTAGAGCACAGACGGACGGACGGACAACGACACAATTCCAATAAGGCTCTGTCGGGTCATGAATAAAGATCCAAGTGATGTTCAGAGTCTGTGTACAGTCTGTCCTTCTTACGCGCATCTTGAGCTCCGTTGACAGACGTAATTAAAATTTGACGACCGATCAAATAACACTGAGTAACTGGAGGCACTTTTTAATGGTAAAATCGTAAAGTGGGCGTTCAGTTTATTTCATCTGTTTTTTGGTTGATCGTTTTGTGTTTGCTTACTGTAGATCAAAAGGAAATCGGTGAATGCTGGGAGATAAGCTGATGGTAGGGGAAATGATAAATGGGGAGTGGATTCAAGAAATAGATTTATGAAAGGACAACCTAAGGGAAGATTAAATTGATCAAATAAGTTATTTCGTATGCCGAGTATTTTAAATTTATGTGTCTTAAAACTTAAATAATGCTAGTAGGGCTTAAAAGTAACACATTAAACTTTATTTACACAATTAATGCAACAGAAAACACTAATAGGTATTTTGAAATAAATCAATAAAAGAAACTATAAGTTCAATAACTTTCAACTGACAAAGAATATTTCAACAACAAGATGAATCACTGTCCAAAACTTATCAATAACTGCCAAGTAAGCCGATCAATAACTCAATAATAAACGTCCAATAATCAAAATAATTATCGATACTATGATATTGAAGATCCATCTTGTTTCCACTAATAAATAATAAAAACTTAAAAAACTATTCAAGTGGAAATTAAGACTCACGTTATGGCGTGACGGCCGTTTCACTCTGATGTTAAGAGCATCGTCCATGGATTTCGGGGATTAGTGTGTGGATAACTGTAGCAGTAATTATAAGATTTTTTTAATGATAATATAACTTCTTTTAAACTACTGTCAGTAAGTGTATCGATTACTAATAAAAACTTAAAACCCTTTCAAGTGGAAATTAAGACTCACGTTATGGCGTGACGGCCGTTTCACTCTGATGTTAAGAGCATGCTGATGGACGGTACTCTTAACATCAGAGTGAAACGGCCGTCACGCCATAACGTGAGTCTTAATTTCCACTTCAAAGGGTTTTAAGTTTTTATTATTAATCGATACACTTACTGACAGTAGTTTAAAAGAAGTTATATTATCATTAAAAAAATCTTATCACAATTATTACAGTTATTCACACACTAATCCCCGAAATGCACTGTATTGTTTATAGTCACAACAAAATAAAAAATACTATTGGAAGTAATAATAAAATTTAGTAATAAATGTCAATAATAAATAATAATTTGGAGTAGTTAGAGAATCAACAATACTGGATAACTATCAGCATTTTCAGCAGGCATCCCCGTATTTATACAAAAATATTTTTACTAGAATCTCCAGTTGATGTCCCATTTGTTTACACAGTAAATATTCCAGAACAGGACAGAATAGCATAAAGTTATTTAGATTCACATCTAGATTATCTTGAGATTCACATCTAGATTATCTTGAGATTCACATCTAGATTATCTTGAGATTCACATCTAGATTATCTTGAGATTCACATCTAGATTATCTTGAGATTCACATCTAGATTATCTTGAGATTCACATCTAGATTATCTTGAGATTCACATCTAGATTATCTTGAGATTCACATCTAGATTATCTTGAGATTCACATCTAGATTATCTTGAGATTCACATCTAGATTATCTTGAGATTCACTTCTAGATTATCTTGAGATTCACATCTAGATTATCTTGAGATTCATATCTAGATTATCTTGAGATTGACATCTAGATTATCTTGAGATTCACATCTAGATTATCTTGAGATTCACATCTAGATTATCTTGAGATTCACATCTAGATTATCTTGAGATTCACATCTAGATTATCTTGAGATTCACATCTAGATTATCTTGAGATTCACATCTAGTTATCTAGATTCACATGAGAGCGAGCAAGCGCGAGGAGACAAAGAGAGAAACAATGAATGTAGTTTTCTTTATTTTACGGACATTAGACCATTTTGCAGATAAAACACTGTTCTGCTTGTGCAAACATAGTTATTCAAAAAAGTTATTAATCACTATCTTCTGCTTGTCGTTACATCATTCATTACAATAATCAATAAGGAATGAAGTCAAACTTTCAATTTCTTCGAATTGCAACATTCAGATTTTTCTAAAAAAATTACTCATCTCAACATTGAGACGGAAATACTAAAAATATTTGAATATCGATATGGACGAATTCCTACAAAATACGTTCGAATAACGTAAAAGGCAATCTCTATCAGTAGTGCCAGTTGACTCAGTGGGGAAATACAAAAGTATCGTACATTAGCGATTACCTACCGTGGTGAGTGGAATGATTATGTCATAGCAACATAGCGAAAGTTAAGTGTAGTCTATCCCCTATATACACCGTATATGTGTGTCTATATCTGTATATACTTGGGAGTGAAACGATAAGTAACGTACAAGTATATCTATATAGTAGTTGTGAGTGGGGACCTTGTAGCATGTAAAAAGAAGCCGCCGCCGCTCTTACAAAATACACTTCAAATATTTTCATTCTTTGTAGCTGGCTTAGCGGTGCTTGAACTTGGACTTGGACTTAGCACGGCTACTTATTCCTTTATCAATGTGCTTAATGGCTCTCCAGCCTGCGTCAACATGGCCTATAAATTTCAGGATGCAAAACCTTTTACATCTGCTTAGTGGTGACTCCATCCGCATTTCCACGAATGAAGCCGTAGAAATTCTTGTGAACTTTTCATCAAATTCTTCTGTTCACATTATTCTATCAATAAGAGCGAGAGTAGGAGAATGAAGTGGAATACAAAAAATGGATAAAATAAAGAAACTGTGTTAACGTATCCGACCTGTTTCCAAGCGAAATGGCATTTTCGGAGTGGCAAAATAGTCGAAATAAAAACCAAAAAGAAGATGGGGAAGAAGGGAAACAAGGAGAAGGAGGAGGAAAAGGAGAAAGAGATGGATGAGTAGGAGAAGGAGAAAGAGGAGTAGAAAAAGAAGAAGGAGGATTAGGAAAATGAGAAGGGGAAGAAAAAGGAGAAGGAGAAAGAGAAGAAGAAGAAAAAAGGAAAAGGAGAAGAAGGAGAATGACAAGGAGGAGTAGGAAAAGAAGAAGGAGGAGTCGGAAAATGAGAAGGAAAAGGAGAAAAATGACAAGGAGAAGAAGGAGAATGATAAGGAGAAAGAGAAGGAAAAGGAGAAGGAAAAGGAGGAGGAGGAGGAGGAGTTGAAGGAGGAAGTGAAGGAGGAGGAGGAGAAGGAGGAAAGGGTGAAAAAGAAGGAGTAGAAGGAGGAGAAAGAGAAGATAATTAAAAAAGGAAAAGGAGAAGGAAAAGAAGGAGAATGACAAGGAGGAGTAGGAAAAGAAGAAGAAGGAGTCGGAAAATGAGAAGGAAAAGGAGAAAAATGACAAGGGGAAGAAGGTGAATGATAAGGAGAAAGAGAAGGAAAAGGAGAAGGAAAAGGAGGAGGAGGAGGAGGAGGAGTTGAAGGAGGAAGTGAAGAAGAAGGAGAAGGAGGAAAGGGTGAAAAAGAAGGAGTAGAAGGAGGAGAAAGAGAAGAAGAAGAAAAAAGGAAAAGGAGAAGAAGGAGAATGACAAGGAGGAGTAGGAAAAGAAGAAGAAGGAGTCGGAAAATGAGAAGGAAAAGGAGAAAAATGACAAGGGGAAGAAGGTGAATGATAAGGAGAAAGAGAAGGAAAAGGAGAAGGAAAAGAAGGAGGAGGAGGAGGAGTTGAAGGAGGAAGTGAAGGAGGAAAGGGTGAAAAAGAAGGAGGAGAAGGAGGGAGAGAAGAAGAAGGAGGAGGAGGAGTGAAAGGTCGAGAATAAGGATGAGGAGGAGGAGAAGGAGGTAGAGAAGGAGAAAGAGGTAGAGAATGGGGAGGAGGAGGAGCATAAGAAGGAGAAGGAGGAGAAGGGTTAAGAAGGAGGAGGAGGATTAGAAGGTGGTGGACAAAAAGGAAGAGAATAAAAGGAAGAAGAAGAAGGAGAAAAATAAGTTGGAGGAAGAAGATGCAGGTAGGAAAATAAGAAGGAGAAAAAGGAGAAGAAGAAGGAGAATACGTAGAAAAAGAAGACAAAAAGAGAGTAAGGAGATGAAGGAAAAAAAGAAGGAGCAGAAAAAGAAGATGTAGCAGGTTCAGCAAGCGATTTCCGTTTTAGTTTTCTTGTATGGAACTCAACATTGGCTGGTTTTGTTTATCGTGTACACTCATGTCTTGTCTGCGCTCCGTCATAAATAAAAGTTCGCTAATATCGGAGACATTAATCCACCAACCTTTTTTCTACCTTTTATTTTATCGTGCGAATACGAACAATATTCAAATGGTTTTGTAATGTGTGTGAAGATTTATAGCAGATGTTTTTATGGGTTTCAGAGGTCCACTTCATATTTTGTCACAATGTCGAAGCAGTGTTCGTTTTCTTCTATCTCGTCTTATCTGTAGACTATGTGGAAAAGGTGAATTAACTTTATTTGAATTTTTGAAGATGTGATTCAACGTTTTAAGTATTTCCGTTACACGGTGAGTTTCTTGGAATAGTTTCAATCATAGATGTGACTCATTATTGGAGTTGCACAACTTGTTCTAAAAATTAAGGAAACTTTGTAATGAATAATGCTATGAATTTACTACGAATAAAACAATAAGAATTTGATTTTTAGGCTTCAAGATGAAAATGAATAATTTTAAATATTAAATTTAAGTTTTTTAAATGATTATCCAATTTAAGGGTAGGACTGAGAGTGGGTGCTACTACACAACCTACAAAATGACCTAGATGTCCGTCCATTTCCATTGGTTGAGCTTATCTGTTATTAGTATAACTTTTTAATACATTCTTGCTCTTCTTTTCATTGTTGTTTGATTACTCTACTGTGCTTTTTGAACTCATTGCTGGCGCTCAAGTTTATCTTCTGCCGGTTTTTTACTTAATATTGTTATTAGTGATAGATTAAAATCAATTTTTATAATATATTATTGAAGAAAGAATTGTGTATTGTTTTGGAAATGGCGATAAACTATCTATCTATTCATATATCTATATATCCATATTGCTTCAACTACATACAATAATATTATGCAATAATAAATAATGAGCTTCTAAACCCTCTTTGTAGGCAAACCGATTGGATGGGTCAACCTGAAACTGAAGCACCTGAAATCGCGTGTTGTTTGTCGCGCGGGGAAGTGATAGCCGAGTGCCGTAGCAGGTATCTGTTCAATCAGAGATAAGCTACGAATCTGGGCTCTCTTTGTAAGGGTGATCGATTGTATTGGCTGGATTAAAATGACTGTTCTCAACTGTAAAATCACTTCCCGGTGGTTCGGAGCCCACCAAAAACTGTAGGTTCAATTTATCAATCACCATCATCCAATTCATTATCGACGCATAGGTTTTAGACCTATGTGGGCTTCATTAAAAAAAAAATAAATTGATTGTTTCAACTTGTTTTCTTCAATTATTTGTCATAAATGACATTTTTAATAAAAATTAGATTCATTATAGAAATGAGAGCCGAGGTGTTTCACTTCAGGCTTTTAAGGCAAATAATGTTATTATACAGTGATGACGTTCATGAGATCGCCAAGTCTGATAGTGGCACGTTCAAGCGAATTGTTTGGATGTTTTAGTAAATATTAAAGTTATGTAAGAACGTGTCACTATTCAATCTTGTGAATGTTAGGCCTCTTTTCTGACATTGAAAGGAGTGTATGGACCATTTAAATAGAGCATCAAAATTCATGATCGGGCAGTTCAACTCGAGAAGCCAGGACAACGCTTCTTTCGACCAGTAGGGTGCCAGGCTTACAAAACCCAAGATCTTCGAAAACTTAATAAGTCTGTCTCAGACCGGGCAAATAATGTTAATGGGCAGTTGAAAACTTGTTAGGTGATCGAAATTTTGGAGTGTTA
The DNA here is from genome assembly GCA_948455865.1 of Conomelus anceps. Classification (NCBI taxonomy): domain Eukaryota; kingdom Metazoa; phylum Arthropoda; class Insecta; order Hemiptera; family Delphacidae; genus Conomelus; species Conomelus anceps. The sequence continues at coordinate 586,917 of OX418223.1, forward strand.
GCCAGCAATTTCTGCTGGGCGACAAGGGCATTCAGTTTGGGTTTGAGAGTTGTAAGTAATGTCCATATACTCCTGGAGATTGCCAAGGAAGGAGAGCCAGGAACACCTAAGGTAAGATTTAAATTAAGTTCATAATTCAACACACGTTCCAAAAGCAAAGCCAAGCGAGTAAATATATGTTTTAACTAATAGATAGTTTTAATTGATGTTAACAGTACAGATACTATAGTGTACTTGATTATATTTGTTACAATTGAATCATTATTGGGAAAAGAAAGAAGGTTTAATAAATGAACTATAAATTATGATTATCATGTGTCTGTGAGTTACGTCCCCTAGAGTGACAGAGTGAGTGTGGGTAAATAGTAGTTTTTGCTCACGGAGTGGGTTACATATTTCAAAATGTTTCAAAATTGTTTTCTTCAATTATTTTGTGAAATATGGGGGTTCAAAGTCGAAATTATTCGGTTTTTGGGGGCAATAGATCTATCCTATGAGGCTATGAGTGATTTTAAAATTATGATACATTTTCCATAACTATAATACACTTTGAGAAATAAAATGACAGGTTAGGTATATTTTTTAGAAGTATATCAATTGATGTTCTGAGAAAATAAGTGTTAGACTGTTTCTAGCGAGAATTAGAGTTTATCAAGGGGGACAATTTGGGTCAAGTTTTGTGATGAATACAAGATGAAATTTGAAAAGAATCTAAAGCTATCCGTTTCTCTGAGGTTGCTGCAACAGAACGCTGGATTAAAAATAAATTTAAGGTGAATAATCCACAGCAACAACACCCGATCCCTCTCAGCCACAACCCTGATCCTGATTCAGGTAAGCTACTGCTGCTGTACCTGCTGAAACAAGGCCCGACTCCGTGCCTCATTAATTATTATTTCCCAATTTGAACGCCGGAAGGCTGTGTGATGAGTTACCAGCATCCCGCTCCCATTATTATTATTATCATCATTATTATTATTAATAGATGCCTGTTACTGTGCAGTAGAGTTTTGTATGTCGGCAATGTGTATGCCTGCGCATGCGTACAAAGTAACCATCTCATTAACTAAAAACTGGCTCAATTAAAAGGCAAGTCGTTACCCGAGATCGCACTATTTCATTTCGACCAGTTGACAGCCAAATCACGACGTGTACTACTCTATATATATACTTGCAAACACTATTTACACATCTATATATATGGAGCTCACACTATTGATGACTAGAGTTGCTGGTTGCTCCGAAATTCCCGATTTGAAACAGCGCCCTCTATTTAATGTCCCTCGAACCATGCACTTACATATTTTTGTCCGAGGTGGGCATTTATCAGAGCTCCGGATGCAGACCCGGATTCAGTTCTTGTCAGGTTCTTGTACTCCGTAACTGGAGTATCCAAGACGTAATCTACAAAAAAAAAAAAAAATGTTTTGGTAGTAGACGTATCAAGTCTCTGTACTAAGAGAAAATACTTGTATACTAAGGGTATGTTATACTTTTATGAGGGTAGAGTATACGGGTGTATACTCTTAAGTGTATGCTAGGTTTTTCGTCATACAAATATATTTCCATAAGGTTTTTTAGGATAAAGCATATATTTGTTTGAGACCTGTCCTTGGGTAATAGGTTGGATGATGATTGATGAGTTAGACCTGCAGTTTTAGGTGGGTTCCGAACCAAAGGAAGTGATTTTAAAGCACAGAAGAGAGTCTTTATATGGGCATCCAAATTAATTGTCTCTTTGTCGAGGTTACACAGCCAAGCAGGCGACATTTTTTATTTCTTTTTCTGAGGATGAAGCCCACATAAGCCTTAAAACCTGTGCTTAGGTAATGGGTTGGATGATGATGATGATTGATGATTTGGAAATACTGTTTTAGGTGGGTCCCGAACCACCGGGAAGTGATTTTACAACAGAGAACAGTATTTTTACTGGCCATACAAATCGGTCATCATTCCGATTCTTTTCCGAGCGCTCGTGTCTTATTCTGACTGAACATTATTCGTGTTCTGATTGAGCAGATAGCTAGCACAGCTAGCAGTTAATCACTTTCAATACTTGTGAATATTGAGGTATTGAAATGTTATCGACTGACATGGAAAACATTTCAATCAAAAATTAATTTACGAAATAATTGACGTAAAAAAATGTCTCTCGGCAATTGATAACATTCAAAAACATTCAATACAAAAATCTTCGAAAATTAATAATATCATGACCAAAAAGGGAAGTGATAGCCGAGAGCCGTAGCAGGTATATGTTCAATAAGATTCGATAAGCAACGCTCTTCTCTGTAAGGGTGACCGATTGGATTAACCAGCAAAAAACTCGCGTTTTCTGCTGTAAAATCACTTCCCGGTGGTTCGGAACCCACCGAAAACAGAAGGTCCAACTCATCAATCACCATCATACAATTTATTACCCACACACAGGTCTCAGACCTCTGTGGGCTTCATCCTCCGAAAAAAAAGCGGCCATGCGGAATCAATGCATTTTGATTCAATAAAATCTTAACACTTACTTTTCATAACAAGAAATCCAACAGTCTCTCATACGGAGACAAAAAAGTGACAAGAATACATTTAATAGAGAAATAGTGGCGGGAAAGGTGAAGAAAGGAGCTGCCGAGAAGAATGTGAGCAGACAAGTGGATAAAGAAAGACATGCCGAAAGTTGTAAAGGAGGTAGATAAGAGGGACAATGATGAAGAGGAGACAAAGAGCACATGTGGATAAAGAAGGACAAGCCGAAAGTTGTAAAGGAGGTAGATAAGGAGGACGAGGATGTAGAGGAGACATAGAGGACAAGGCCGTTATCAGTGCGGATGACAGGTGTGGTTCAGATAAGCAGAGTTCAGGTCCGGAGATGTCTTGCTTTCAAGGAATGCGACTGTTTTTTGTTTCCGAGGCGAAATGTTGCTCCTTGATCCTTCTTCAGCACCTGCGTCCTGCATCCTGGGATCCTTGGTATCCACAAAGATCTTGTAGGACGGGTTGTTTTGTTTGAGAGTGCGACACTGATAAGAGGTTGTTACTTCCCATGAGGTCGGGTTGGGTTCGCTTGATTTTGTGTGTTCTGGTTTGCTAATTTGTCGGGTATGGAGCTTGTAAAAACGGAGGTGCTCGGTAGAAGGAATGTACTAAAATTGCGTTGATAAAACGTTTACATTTATAAAACAATATTGTTTTCATATGTCTTCTATTCATGTTAACACTATTAAATTAAACATAATATTATGTTACTTCTATTTATGTTTGCGTTGTTGGAAACTGTGTTAATACATTTTGAATAAGATGTGTTAGTAAAACAAGAAACGACGGACCTGTGACTCAAATAATTGTTAGTGTAGTGGAGTTGGAAAACTTCTTTTTTGTTTCAATTATGGAGAGATTTCACAATATCAACACCAGTTCTACTAATTTTATTAATACATTTTTATTAAATGTCCAACTAGGTGGGCCTTCAAAATCAAATCAAAGGTTTGAATCAAAATACAATAATTGTATTACAAACTCGTTAATTGACAACTTAATAAATTAATACAGTTGTCTAAAAAATCTCTTATTAAAAACTCCAAGGCCCCACTTTAAAAACTGAGTGTTGAGACTAGTGTTATACATTATAAATAAATACATTATACATTATACATCTTAAATCTACATTTTCCTCTACATCTGAGTAAGAACTATTGACATTGATAAAGCATATATGTCTCATTCTATTTGTATAAGCTTCAAATTTTATTTGAAGAGCTTCCAAGAAATGCACCGTTTTTAAAAGTTATAAGCTGAGAACTGGAAAATGTGTTCCTCCTAAACCGGTTTTGGTCATACTTTTTTCGAAGTTTCTTGGATTGAATATTATTAGGGCTTTAAAAATGATATCTATTACTGAGGAAAAAATGTTTTCTTCAATTATTTAGTGTAATATGAGGGTTCAAAGTCGACATTATTCGGTTTTTGGGGCTATTGATCTATCCTATTAGTGATTTTAAACTTTTTATAGGTTTTCCGTAACAAAAAGACACCTTGATAAATAAATGACATATTTTTTATTTCAATCTAACAAATAGTTTTGTTTTAAATAATTCTTTACAGATTAAAAAAATGTATTTTGAAAAAACTAATTGCTTGATTAGAGAAAAAAATATGTCACTTTATTCCTTGATGTGTCTTTTAGTTACAGAAAATTTATCAAAAGTTAAAAATCACCTGAGGTGATTAATAAAATCATTTTTGGACCCCCAGATTCCACAAATAATTGATGAAATAGCTATTTGTGTAACTAGAGTGCAAAATAGCGTTTTTCTGCATCGAGAGAAACAGTTTTTTTCATGAGCCGAAGGCGAGTGAAAAAAGTTTCTCGAGTGCAGAAACAATACTTTGCACTCGTATTACACATTAAATTTTTCATACAGTAATGTATAACGTAATTTAAACAGAACAAAACAGGACATACATAACCTGACAATTCCTCACATAACCTATCTTCGAATCAAATCTATTTCAACAACAACAACTATTTCACAGCTGAAGCAGAGTAGCCAACCTATTTTTGAATGCAGAATAGGGAACCTGCATATTACATGCTCACTATTTTGTGTTGTTAGGTTGCAAATCTGGAGTGCGGAAAAGTACTTTCCCGCACTGGTGCAGGAATAGACTATTTTGCATGCTACAGTTTGCAAAAATAGGCACTTTCTCGGGTCACTGTAGGAAAAAATATTTTTCTCACAGCAATAGAAAACATTGCAAAGCCCTAATAACATCCAATACAAGAAGCCTCCGATAGAGGAATTTAATACATAAGATAATGATAAGATAAGATGTAATTCATATTCAATTTGTTTGTATTTTTCAATTCTATTCTTCTTTGGAATTCTTTAACAGGTTATCACAAGAAAAAAATACTTTACGAAAAAAAGAAGAAATTGTATGACAGTATTATTCAGAAGCCAACTCCTGGCAGACGGCCTCTAAGCCATAGCTGTAAAAAATTAATTATTTTCATATTATGTATATACTGTATGTAAGAAATTCAAATAAAGATTTTTTAATTATTAATTATTATTATTATTACAAGAAGCCTCCAATAAGAATCATGAAAAAACCCTTCGCACAAAACAGAGCGTGTTCAGTTGTAAGATAATTCTAATCACAAAATCTTCGACTTCTATCGTTACAAGGACTACAACTGAGACATCAATGAGCAATCGCTGTCAGGGGTGATGTCACACGACAAAAAATCGTCCGCACGGTGACAAACCGTAATAAGATGGCGCACCCATTTCCGTCAGGTACCATTCACACAGAGTGATTTAGGGCGTATGCCTGCCTACTCACCGTGTGAAGCCGACCCCAAGTAATCTAATAAAAGAGCACACACAGATTTAGATGCAACTGGCGATAAGCTTCTGTCCGATTTGAATTGAATGAACAATGGCCGTCCCAGATTGATACCAGACAGATTGTTTTCGATTGTCTCGTTTTGTTCTCGTAAATTCTCGTTCGGCGAACGTCAAAACACATCAGGCAGCACCCTTTTTTCAAAGTTATTCGATTTCTCAAAAGAATCGCTCCTATTTTACCCTTCTCGAGATATTTCCCCATTGTTGTTGGCTTCTATCGGTGATCAGATTGTTTGATAAGTGATTGCTGGATGAGAACAATCAGCATCTCTCAATGCCACCACCTGTCCAACCCGTCAGCTTCGAATTTGAGCCGCTAGATGTCGCTGAAGTATATCGTTCGAATGTAACCTTGACCAAGTGACCTTGGGCACCGGGAGAAGGCTCAAAGCAATATTTGCTTTAAATATTGTGAATGTTGTTTGCAACCAAGCACCGAAAAAGAACCACATAGTTCGAAACGCGTCCGTCGTGACTCAAAAAGGTCATTTTCCTACAACTGCTCGTAAAGTAGTTCTTTATGTACTGAAAACTAATTGTAAAATACCTCTTTACTGCTCCGCAAGCGGTAATAGTTATTTATGTATTAAGAGCGTGAAGCACGACTTTATCGCTCGAGCCAAAACATCCGCTACGCGTCGCGCAGTAATTTTGCGAGAGCGATAAAGAAGCTTCACGCGCGAATTGCATACAATATTTTTCCTAAAACTGCAGTTCTGGATTCCAACACAATAAAAGCTTGTAGTTTGTAACACCACAGACCATGCGCGGATTCGGTTAGCGTTCGCCTTTTTTGAGGTTATGTGAATTTCACGGATTCAGTGATCCACCAATGAGAAGACATCAAAATCAAAACAGAAGCGTAAAGAAAACAGCTGGCGAGCGTAAAGTACTTTACCGCTTGCGGAGCAGTAAAGAGGTATTTTAAAATTAGTTTTCAGTACGTAAAGAACTACTTTACGAGCAGTTGTAGGAAAAGTACTTTAAGCTCGCCAGCTGTTTTCTTTACGCTTCTGTTTTGATTTTGATGTTTTCTCATTGGTGGATCACAGAATCCGTGAAATTCACATAACCTCAACAATGACGAACGCTAACCAAATCCGCGCACGGTCTGTGATGTTACAAACCGCAAGCTTTTATTGTGTTGGAATCCAGAACTGCAGTTGTAGGAAAAATATTGTATGTAATTCGCGCATGAAGCTTGTTTATCGCTCTCGCAAAATTACTGCGCTATGCGTCGCGCAGTAAATGTTTTGGCTTGAGCGATGAAGTCGCACTATTCTGTGCATAAAGATTCTACATGTTAATAGTCAATAGCAATATGTGATTTTTATTGAATATTTCTTCAATTTTTGAACTATTTTAAGCGTAAGCATTAGTTTTTGGCCGCTACATGTCGTCTGTTCAGCTGTGTAACCTTGACACAGAGCCTTGATTACATTAGGCTAGTTTACGAGCTGACAAGCGAGCGGGTAACCAGGAGAGTCGTTTGGGGAAGTACCATGGATGTCAGAACCTTGGAATGTCTTGGCTTCTCCAAGATTTGCCAAAAATGCGTGTATCGATATTATTATTACTACATAGAGCTGAATTTCCTAATTATAATAACATATTAACTAAATAATATAGCAATAAGGAGCAAAATTTACCCAAAATTGAAGAAATTTAGATGGATTTGAAGAAAACTTTGCTCGATGATTTCGGTTTGCACACGACTCCCCCACTCCCCACCAACTATCGATCCATCGAGTAACAATTACTAGCTGAATAGTTTACTAGTAGACTCAATTAAACTGGGCAACATTACTATCAGATTGTGATCTTGCTGACAAGTAGCTTGTAAACTCGCCCAATGTAATTAACGTCTTTAGTTGAAGCATTTTCGGAACTATTATTAAATAGACATTATTTAATTTCTTTCCAAGTGAAAGCCCAGGAAGTATTGGTAACACAACTCAATTAAACTGTGCGACATTACAATCAGATTGTAAACTTAGTGACAAGTAGCTTGTAAAATCGCTCCTTGTATTTGTCGTTCACGAAGCATTTCCGGAACTATTTTTAAACATTATTTCATTTTATTCTAAGTATTGGCTCATCAGAAGTATTGGTAATACAACTCAATACAACCGGGCACATTACAATCAGATTGTAAAATTGGTGGCAAGTAGCTTGTAAACTCGCCCAATGTAATTAACGTTTTTAGTGGAAGAATTTTTGGACCTATTTTTAAATAAAACCTTTTTTTATTATTTTTGGCAAATAAAAGTCCAGGAAGTATTAGTAACACAATAGCTTCGATATAATTATTTCGGGTGTGACTACACTATCAATCCGCTGCCGTCTGTTAGTACAACTCAAAAAGTAACTTGTCTGGCGTTCGTGGAGTTCCGACTAGTATAGCAAACTTCACCTGAGCTTGAAAAAATCCTAGTATTTGTGATTCAATCGTCTAACGATTCTATCGTTAGTGTATTGACTAATATAACGTACGTTTATCTACGACCATGTCATAATGTATACATTACAGTTTCACAATTGATGCCAAAACAGCTGTCTTTTCGAAATGCTTTTTGAAACCCGTTGCATAATGAGCTCATTATAGTACAGGTTCTACATTATAACACGCGTTCTGGACCAATCAGAAGCATTTTTGAAGGAATAAATATCGTAATTCAATATTGTGAAACTATCAGCTGATTTGATCTAACTGCTACACCAGCTGCTTTAACCTAACAATCTACTATAACTTCTCGTATTTGAGATGAGAGGTCAGGTATCTCTGGTACACGATTTTATTTGGCCATTAAAGCACTCGTGAGATATTTATAACACTCGCATTCGCTCGTGTTATAACTTTCATCTAACTCGTGCCTTAATAAGGGTCAAAATAAAATCGTTGCATAAACTACTATTGTGCTTCAAATCTCCGTGTTCGCGATGTAAATGTTAAACGGTTCCGCCGTTAGTGTAGCCCGACCTCACAATCACCTCAAACTTTTTCTATCATCATCCTCACATCCCACGTTACTTTGTCACATTTTTCAATGTAATGTGTGACACGTAACGTAACGTACGACCCTAAAAAGTCAACATTTGCTGTGTAATCATTCACATGGAGATCCGTTACAAGCTGCATTGTCACCTCAGCATACAATACAGTGTGGTGACCCCGTTGCAAGTACAATACCTGTTGAGGAGACCAACAATTAATCAAATCTAATCAATATATCAATCAGTCAATCAATCAATCAATTAGAAAATGTGATATATACCTGTCGATAGGATCGCATGAGTCTTCCTTTCAACAGGCTGGATCCGTCTTGTTAGGATCTTCTCATCTTCTCTTATCAACATCTCTCTCTACATTCATTCATTCTTTCTCTCTCTTCGACTCCCTCTCTCTTATTCTCTCTTCGCCCACATCTCTCACACAATTCAAACTATTCAACCGTTCATTGTACATCACTTGAACTATGGGATCTGAGATTTGCTAATATTAATAATACTTTTATCTTTCATGTATATTGTAAATTTACACAAATAAAGTCATCTGAATCTGAATAAATCTCACTCACTCTCTCTTTGTCTGTCTTCTGCACAAGTCTCCACACTCCTATTTTGTCTTTTTCTTATCACATCTTTTAAAAATCTCTGAATCAATTCAAGTAGGGTCCAGAGCTTTTAATTCTCTCTAAATAAAAGGAATTATTCTTTGATTTGAACAGAAATTCTTCTCTTTCCCATCTCTTTATTTTTCTCATTTCTCCTAATTCTCATTTTTCTTTTACATTTTATAATTTTTCTCTTTTTTTCCAATTGTTCTCCTATTTTTTCTTATTTTTCTCCTGCTTCTTCCTCTTCCTCTTCCTCTTCCACTTCTTCTAAATTTTCTCCTACAACTTCTCATTTTATTCCTACTTCTTTTTCTGTTTTTTTCTCTGATTCTGTTCTTCTCTTTCTCTTTCGTTTTCTCTTCATATTTCTCTTTCTCTTTCTCTTTCTCTCTCTCTTTCTCTTTCTCTTTTTCTTTTTCTCTTTTTCTTTCTCATTCTCTTTCTCATTCTCTTTCTCTTTCACTTTCACTTTCACTTTCTCTTTCTCTTTCTCTTTCTCTTTCTCTTTCTCTTTCTCTTTCTCTTTCTCTTTCTCTTCCTTTTTTTCGTTTTATATTTATTTTTATCTTTAATTTTCTTTTTTCTGTCTTTTTCTTTTTTTCTTTCTCTTTCTCTTTCTCTTCCTTTTCCTCTTTCTTTTTCTTTTTCTTTTTCCTTTTATTTTTCTTCTTATTCTCCTCTTATACTTTTCCCTTCTTTTTCTGTCGGTCCCCGCTGCCTAAAAACAGACCTTAGCCAGCTGATACGATATTATTATCATCATCACCCTTCTAATCCTTATTCTTCTCTCTTATTCTCCCTTCTCTCCTTCCTTCTTCCTCCATCTTCTTATTTCATTGTTCTTTTTGGTTTTTCCTTTCCTCCTCCTTTTTCCTTCTCCTCGTTCTCCCTCTTCTAAACCTCCTTCTCCTTCATCATCATCCCCCTCACACTTGCTCTTTCTCACAAACTCTCTCTAGCTCTCTCCACATATAATTCCATTACTCTCCATCTCTCTCTTGTGAGAGCTACACATACATTCTCTTGATAGCCCACAAAATAAATACACCATCAAACTCTCTATCTCTTTTACTCTTCATTCTCTCCCACTCACCTCTATCTTCCTCCTCAGTTTCAATACATTTTCTTTCTATCTTTCTCTCTCTTCCCCACACTTTCCTCCATCACTCTCTACGCCGATGACGTCATGCATTATTGTTCTGTCAACAGAGCAGCCCGATAATTTTTCATCTTGTGTCCTCTTTGACACACATTCTATTCTTTCAATTCCCTTCTATTCGTGTGTCACAGCTATCATATATCTATATGATGCGACCATAAGATTAGGAATAAAGTGATAACGGATCCCATCGCTATGTTGGGAATAATAAAATGAACAATATATATCGTTGTTAAGGTTGTGCGCACGGTTGTTGGGTTTTTTCGAAGTTTCTTGTATTGAATATTAACAGGGCTTTGAAATGTTATCTATTGCTGTGAGGAAAACATTTTTTCTTCAATTATTTTGTGAAGTATGGGGGTTTGTTTGAAATGAAATAGATTTATTCATCCACAAGAACAAATTATATTAATCATACTCATCAATCACAATCATCCACCCACGCACAGGTTTCAGACCTATGTGGGCTTTATCTTGAAAAAAAAAATAATATCAAGTATATCTCAAGTATTGCACTAGCTCTGACTATAATGCCAATTGGTGAATGAATCTGTCCCAATTTTTGGACATAGTTTCAAGAAGTCAATTTTCTTAATTTAGGTATTTTAGTGGAGTCAATGATAAACATTTTTGAAAACTGTTCACGACTGTACAGTCAAATTTTGGACACCAAATTTTAATGAAATTCTAATGATTTAAATCAAATTCTAATGATTTCAATGAAATTCTAATGATTTCAATAAAATTCTAAGGATTTCAATGAAATTCTAATGATTTCAATGAAATTCTAATGATTTCAATAAAATTCTAATGATTTCAATAAAATTCTAATGATTTCAATGAAATTCTAATGATTTCGATAAAATTCTAATGATTTCAATGAAATTCTAATGATTTCAATAAAATTCTAACGATTTCAATAAAATTCTAATGATTTCAATAAAATTCTAATGATTTTAATGAAATTCTAATGATTTCAATAAAATTCTAACGATTTCAATAAAATTCTAATGATTTCAATAAAATTCTAATGATTTTAATGAAATTCTAACGATTTCAATGAAATTCTAATGATTTCAATAAAATTCTAATGATTTCAATAAAATTCTAATGATTTCAATGAAATTCTAATGATTTCGATAAAATTCTAATGATTTCAATGAAATTCTAATGATTTCAATAAAATTCTAACGATTTCAATAAAATTCTAATGATTTCAATAAAATTCTAATGATTTTAATGAAATTCTAATGATTTCAATGAAATTCTAATGGTTTCAATAAAATTCTAACGATTTCAATGAAATTCTAATGATTTCAATAAAATTCTAATGATTTCAATGAAATTCTAATGATTTTAATCAAATTCTAATGATTTCAATGAAATTATAATGATTTCAATCAAATTCTAATGATTTCAATGAAATTCTAATGATTTCAATGAAATTATAATGATTTCAATGAAATTATAATGATTTCAACCAAATTCTAATGATTTCAATGAAATTCTAATGATTTCAATGAAATTCCAATGATTTAAATCAAATTCTAATGATTTCAATGAAATTCTAATGATTTCAATAAAATTCTAATGATTTCAATGAAATTCTAATGATTTCAATAAAATACTAATGATTTCAATGAAATTCTAATGATTTCAATAAAAATCTAATGATTTCAATGAAATTCTAATGATTTCAATAAAATTCTAATGATTTCAATGAAATTCTAATGATTTCAATGAAATTCTAATGATTTCAATGAAATTCCAATGATTTAAATCAAATTCTAATGATTTCAATGAAATTCTAATGATTTCAATAAAATTCTAATTATTTCAATGAAATTCTAATGATTTCAATAAAATACTAATGATTTCAATGAAATTCTAATGATTTCAATAAAATTCTAATGATTTCAATGAAATTCTAATGATTTCAATAAAATTCTAATGATTTCAATGAAATTCTAATGATTTAAATCAAATTCTAATAGTAAGGAAAGTGATAGCCAAGTGCCGTAGCAGGTATCTGTTCAATCAGAGATAAGCTACGAATCTCCTGGGCCATCTTTGTAAGAGTGACCGATTGGATTGGCCAGCAAAAAAGACTGTAAAATCACTTTCCGGTGGTTCGGAACCCACCTAAAACTGTACGTGCAACTCATCAATGACCATCATCCAACTCATTAACCACAGGTCTCAGAGCTATGTGGGATTCATCCTTAAACATTTTTTTGCACATTCCCCTGAAATTGTGTGTTTTTATAATGTGCGTATATGGTGTAGCTGTTCAAAGGAATTGTACTGTTGAAAGGTTTTCCTCGATTTAAATTGCTTTGATGTAAAAACTTGAGTTTCTAAATATTTCAGGCTTTTCTGAAAACTAAAACTAATACTACTTTTTAATAGGTACTATACAAATTTTAATAAAACCAGTAAATAAAATTGTTTTTTTACATTCCAAAAATTATGAGAAATGAAGTGAGATACAGTGCAAACAGACAGTGTGACCTGTTTAGCACGTCATGTATTTTCCGAGGCGAAGAAAAGTTCATATCGGCTGAGCGACACGCTTTTCCAGTTTTCCACGGCGTGCTGCTGCTGCTGCTTTTCACGAGGAAAGAACATCAATTTATTACAAGGCCGGGAAATTGTCTGCTCCAGACAACATATATACATGAACACAGCCATATAAATATAGATATAGACGCTCACAAATTGCATCCGTCTACGAGAATTTATCCATCAAAACTGTCATCCTGCCTGACACTTCCACCATCCTTCCTTTCTTCTTCTTCCTCGTCTTCGTCTTATTCTTCTCCTTCTTCTCCTTTTTCTTATTTACCTTTTCTGCAATTTCGCTCCCTCCTTTCCTCTTTATTTCTCTCCTTGTTCTTATCCTTCCCCTTTTCTCCTTTTTCTTCTTCTTTGTCCTCCTTATTTTTATTCTTTTTCCGTCTTCTTATTCTTCTCCTTCTCCTCCTCGATGTCGTTCTCCTCCTCCTTCTCCTTCTCATTATCCTTCTCCTGCATCTCCTCCTCCACCTACTTCTCCATCTCAAACTGCTCCATCACCTTCTCCTCGTTCTCCTCCTTCTCCTCCCTTCCTCCCCGTCCTTCTGCTACTCCTCGTTGTCCTCCTCCTCGTTGTCCTCCTCCTCGTTGTCCTCCTCCTCATTCTCCTCCTCCTTCTCCTTCTTTTCCTTCTTGATATTATTCTCCTCTTTATCCTTTTTCTCTTCCTCCTGCCTTTCCACCTTCTCCTTTTCATCATCCTCTCTCTCTTTTTCCTCATCATCTTTCACATCTTCCTTCTCCTTCTCGTTATCCTTCTACTCCTTTTCCTCCCCCTCCTCAACCTTCTGCCCTTATTCCTTCTTCTTTTCATCCTCATTATCCTCCACCACATCGTTCTCCTCCTCCTTCTTCTTCTCGTTATCCTTCTCCTCCACCTTCTGCCCTTCCTCTTTCTCCTATTCATCCTCTGCCTCCTTTTCTCATCTTCTTTCTCTTCTGCCTCCTCTTCCTCCTTCTCCTCCTCCACCCCCTCCTCTTACCCTTCTCCTTGTCATCCTTCTTCTCTTCCTTCTTGTCATCCTTCACCTCCTTCTTATCGTCCTCCTCCTCCTTCTTCTCTTACTTGTTCTCCTGCTCCTCCTCCTCCTCCCTCTTCTCATCCTCTTCTCATTTCCCTTCCTATTCCCCCACTCATTCCTCCTTTTTTCCTTTTTTCTCCTCCTTCTTCTCCTACTTGCTCTTCCTCCATTTCCCCACTTGATTTCCGTGTAGAGAGATACACGGAACCCAGCTAAAACTGTAATTTCAACTCATCAATCATGATTTTAACTCAATCATATGTAATTGTAACTCATCAGACCTATGTTGGCTTCATTTCCCGATACAATAATTAATTGAAGGTTTCTCTCCATTCGTGAAATGAAAATTAATTTTCTTGTCTACTGAAAACTGATATTTGGAAAGTATGGCTCAATTCGTGGTAATTATTAATCAGTCTTGCTACGGTGTTTTGAATCGCCCTCAAAAACTCCAGGAACCTCCTCTTATTCTTCTCCTCTTTCTCTTTCTCTTTCTACTTGTCATCTCTTTCCTTGTCATTAAATCAAAAACAGCTTCGCAATCAAACACCTGCTTTGCTGTTGCTGTGTGGCGATTGTCACACCTCCATGTTGTTGTCATCTCGATTGTCGTGCGGTGGATATCGATCGCACGGTGTGAACGCGTCCATTGGCTGTCGTGTAAATCAAAAGGCCACCAAATTGAAATTCAAAATCCTTTGCGCTGTTTTGCATCGATAGAATGGAACGTTAATTATGATGTACGTCTCGGAAAGAGATGAAGCTATGATATAACGTCTCCTCTCTTGACCACTTCCTCTCTCAATTTATCTCCTCTCTTTCTCTTTTTTATCTCCTCTCTTCCCCTTTCTCTTCCTCTTCCTCTTCCTCCTTCTCTTCCTCACTCTCTTTTTCTCTTCTGCTTTCCCTTCCTCTTTCAATTTATCTCCTCCCTTTCAAAAAAATCTCCTCTCTTCTCCTTTCTCTTACTCTTTCTCTTCATCTTTCTCTATCGGCTCCTCTTTATCTTCTTCCTTCTTCTATGTTTCTCTTTCTCCTCTTCTTTCTCTGTCTCTTTCTCTGTTTCTTTCTCTTCCTCATTCTTCCCCACTTCTTTTTTCTCTCTTTGTTCCTTTTTCTCTTTTTCATGACCTTTCTTCCTCTTTCTTTTTCTCATCCTCTCTAACAATCTATTTTTCTTTCTTTTCCTATTCCTCTTTCTTTTCCTATTTTTCTTCCTCTTCCTCTTCCTCTTTCTCTTCCTTTTCCTTTATCTCTTCTTTTTTCTCTTTCACTTTCACTTCCTCTTCCTCTCCCCCTTCCAATTCCTCTTCCTCTCCCTCTTCCTCTTTCTCTTCCTCTTCTTCATTCCCTTTCACACCCTCTTTCTCTCTTTACTTCTGTCACTCTCTACTTCATCTCTATTGATCTCTGTCTCCCTCCCACTATCCCCATCCTTGAGACGTTTCAAAAGAGAAAAAAAAATAAAAACTACTTGCAATGTCGTTGTTTGTCGCTATGTATGTAATTTGTAAACTATGTTTCTTCCCATCGATTACTATGCTATGCTGGATGTGGATGGTGGAGGGGGGGGGGGGTGATTATGATTAAGGGCTTGGTGGGGGGGGGGGGAGGGGTTGTATCGAATGGCCAAAAGTTATGGTTGTGCGTGGGACGCGCGGAATAGCCTAATCGTAATCAGAAGAACATCTTGTAGGCTATACGTATACACACACACTCACACACAGAGTCTATTCTATTCCAGGATCCACCTGCCATCGACCATAAAAACAACGAAAACCGACTTCACAATGTACCTTGGTATCAGGTTTGGGACCAACCAAATTGTGCAAGATGATTATTGGATATTCAAATGAGAAGTTGAATAATTTTGGGTGGACAGTGACTAAAGAAATGGTTTAAAGTGGAAGAAAGCTGTAAAATGTAATGCAGAATTGCAATTATAATAGTTTTCACAAACTAAAGTGAGCAAACATTACATTGAAAAAGAGATAAGTTCTATTAAACAGATAGCTATTACAAATGGATATGAGGAGATCATTGATGACAAAATTTTAAATAAACTAAGTGGGAAGACTAGCAATCAGTGCTAGAATTGCTGTAACTGATACTGGGGAAAGGTCATGGATAACGGTACCTTACCTTGGCCCAATTTCTGATAAATTAGGAAAAGAATTGAAAAAGAACGGTTTTGATGTAGCTTTTCAAACGAAACCTATTTTAAAGAGTTTCTTCGGGTGTAGTAAAGATAAAATTAATAATCTAATATCAGAATTGACACTGTATTTCAATTTAATATATTGTTTTTACTCACTTTTATTAAATTAATATGCTAAATTGAAATACAGTGTCAGTTCTGATATTAGATTGTTCATTAAGTATTTCGTCATAGAAAACATGACAGATAAAATTGGTATCAGGGATAAAAGTGGAGTTTATAAATTGAATTGCAGTGATTCTAATGCCTGTTATGAGGGTCAGACCGGTAGAAGTTTCAAATGTAGAATAAATAAACATATTACGGATTGGAAACACCAAAAAGGGGATTCAAATTTTGCAGAGCATCTCATTAATAATGGAATAAGTTAAAGGGTTTAAAAAGACAGGAAAAATTTATTGAATTGGTTACAAGTTTAAATTCAATGGAAATCACTGAATAGAATTGCACTTTTGAGTGCAAATTGATTCAAATTGAAGTGTCACAATTGAAGTATACAATATACAACTGATATAAATGCAACAAACTTACAAAATTCATCTCATTTTAATTATATAATTTTCTGTTCATCTCATTACTTTTATTTGAATTCCTTGTCAGTAGAAAGTAGTCCAGAACAGTGGCGTAGCCAGGATTAGATTCCGGGGGGGGGGGGGGGGGGGGCTCACCAAGGGGGGTGTCTGAGGAGTAGGAGGGTCCGGATTTTTTTAAAATTTAGTGGTGTAAAAAGCTAATCCAGACAACTTGTTGGGCTCTAAAGTTCAAAAGAAATTTTTGAAAAATTACTACCCAAGAACTTAGGTGGCCAGGTTTGATATACTAATATCTGTGACTATTTTGAGTCAAAACCCTTGAATTGGAACTAACCATACTTAACTTATGTACTGAATCTCAAAATTAATACAATGATAATAAATTGCATTTCAAGTTTATGAAAATACAACTCAAATATACATGAAAAAAGCATACCTTTTTATAAGTTTCATATAATTTATGTCATTAGCCTAAAAGCACTAACCCAAAGATCATGAAATCGGAATTTTTTGATCATAGCACACTGATTTTACACGCTTGCATAGAACTTGCTTTTATTTGTGTATTTTCATTTATAAAATCCCGATTTCATGAACTTTTGGTGCGTTTAGGCTAGTGGGTTATACTGAATTTTAACTTCAAAACTAAATTTTCTACAAGATTAGTTGATTAAAAAGGTGATTTATCAATAATTAACAAAGTTAATCCACTTCAAACTTGAAAAATTGCGTTTTGTTTAATTTAATATTTCAATAATTATGGTAGTCACAGTTTCTAACATGTTTTATTCTATTTAAATCAAAATTATCCATTTGAACACCTAAATAAAGAGTCTACAAGTTTCTATATGAGTAAATATTGAGGAAATATTTGAACAATGCATTAATCTGACTATAACTGTAACAGACTATATCTGTCTATTACACAATCATGGTTTCTGTATTATAATACTACAAAACAGATAGAACCGTTCGGCTTTAATAAGTCCTTATCTATTAGTTATTTGAGAATTTTTTATTTCTGAAATTTCCGGGGGGGGGGGGGGGGGGGGGCTGGGCTACGCCACTGGTCCAGTAGTAAAAGGTAGTTAGCAGTAGATTAACAACATTTTAAAAGAAATGGAAGGTCGCAAAATGGCCGAATAACAAGAAAAGGATAAAAATAATGTGACAAAATAAAGAGAACACTACATTTATGACAATTATGAAAAAAATGTGAATAAAGTATTGAAACTGAATAGATGATAATGTATTAGTCTGTATTAGTGAAAGGTGGAAAGTACTAAGTAGAAACCTTCAAAGATGTTGTATAGAAATCAAAAAGTGGCTAAAATTGAGAGGAAGATGAAGAAACTGTGGTAGAAAAAAGTAAAGAACGCTAGGATGGATATTAGAAGTGATTGAAAAAGACAAAGATGATAAAATGATGCGGCTAAAATTAAGAGAATGATGGTGAAACTGTGGTAGAAATAAGAAAAACAATGGATATCAAAAGTGATAGAGAAGACAAAGATGATAAAGTGAATGAGAGACGTTTCAAAGTAACTCCATAATTATCTAAATTGATGAAGATTCTTATAAATCCATGGAATGAGTTGGAAGACGCTAATAATGAAGCATACAACAATACGACAATTCTCGATCTTAGTTCGCTGCGATGCAGCCAGCATTCTTTTGGTTTGTTTCCAGGTGTCATTGACAGTGGATTATTGATAGAGTTGTCCACCTGCCCACGCATTTATTCGTAATTTCGTAATCTGAGCTGCAAGATAAAAAAAAAAATGGCCGCAAAGCGTGGGAGATATGGCTGGAACACGCATGAGCCACCTGTGGTCCTGCGACAACGTCTCATCTCAATCATTACGTTTTTGAAAATTCTTTCAATAATTTCTTTTGTCAGTTACTTGCTCCGTCTCGTTACTGGGATGATTTCTCAATCACTCAATTCAATTTTTGTCGAAACATCGATTTTCGGACTGATTGATGATCAATGTACTTGGGAATGTGTGTATTTAACAATCGAATGTTTAAAGACATTCCTTGTGTTTCTGTTACATGAAGGTTTTGTCTAGGCTTCGTTACGTAAATTACTTCTCTCTTTAAAATTCAATAAAAATACTAGGTATTCCAGGAGATCTTGTCTTGAAAGATTGAAGAAATATTGACTATCGTTCATAAGAGAAACAAGCCTATTTTGATTTTTAAATTTGAATAAAATGTCAGGTTCATTTTGAATAAAATAAAAATCTTGCCTTGAATGATCAACTAATCTTCAATAATGAGTTTTTTCGAATTTCTTTTTTTTTATTTTGCTAGGACTTTTTGAGCTGAGAGGAATAGTCTTGATAAATTGGGGATTTGTGGGTTGGGGAAGAATTGACTATCAAAAAACGCATTTTTCTGGGGTTTTTTTCACGATTGGAAGTGTAACATATCTCTAGAAGAAGTTTGATACTTAAATACTCTCTAGGGAAGTGATAGCCGCGAGCCGTAGCAGGTATCTGTTCAATCAGATATAGATAAGCTGCGTTCTCGTAGGTCCTGTTTGTAACGGTGACCGATTAGATTGGCCAGCAAAAAAGACACTGTTCTCTGCTGAAAATCACTTCCCGGTGGTTCGGAACCCACCTAAAACTGTAGGTCCAACTCATCAATCACCATCATCCAACTCATTACCCACGCACAGGTCTCAGACCTATGTGGGCTTCATCCTCAAAAAAAAAAAAAAAAATAAATAAATATTGATTGAAAGGTTTGTCGGGGTAGCAGCAGGGGGGGGGGGGGGGGTGAGGAGGTTGATAAACCTTTCAACCCTCAAATGTAGAGGTAATTAGGAAATTTTTCTTCTCATCAGCTAAAGCAGCATAAAAACTCTAGACATTTATTTTCGAAAAATTTATAAAAATAATCCCCTTTGGAGTTAGGGACGAACTCTTAGTTTTTAAAACAAAAATGAATGGTGAAGTGGGGAAAGTTGAACAAATTTCGAACATTCGAGGTTTCTACTTTTAATGATTGGAGCTAATTATTAAGAGCTGCTTAAAGTGCATGGTAAGTAAACCTTTATTAGGCAGGCTATAAGGAGTAAGGGATAAGAAAAAATGACAGTTTAATTAAATTTGTAGATTTATATTATTACTTATTCTAAAATTTCAGATTCAATGAAATCGGGCAACAACTACTAGCTTTGACTTAGGCCTCACAATATTTCTCAGCAGTGCATCTACATTTTAAACCTCGAAGCGGCCCCAGTATTGAATGTCAATCATATCCACGAATAATGTTGACAGAGCGAGCGACTGACATCTAGCTATGGGCACATTTCATCAGTCTGCGACGCCCCTCATCAGCTGTTGACAAACATGCGTGTGTACGCGGGTGCGGGAGCGGGGTGACGTCACAATAGCTATTGACAGACGGCTGTTTGTCTTGGCTTTGCAATAACGCGTCACCTCAACCTGGAATGACGCACCGAGCACCGACTAATACCTCTACTACTTTGACTTGACAAACAAACGCGGTGGTTCGGAACCCACCTTAAACTGTAGGTCTCATCAATCACCATCATCCAATTCTACTCAACGCACAGGTCTTAGACCTATGTGGGCTTCATCCTTCAAAATAAAAACATACTTTCTTTGTAGTGGCGAAGGTGATATTGTGGAAGGTATCCATAATGAATAATAAGACGAAATTGTCACTTTGATAATGGTGTAACAACCGAAACTAGTTTCTCTAAGTTTTAATAAATGTGGTTGTGACAATTTCGTCTTATTATTCATTAAAAACATACTTCTTCACATCTCTTCCCCAACATTTTGTTGCTCCTTTCCATAATTTCTTCAAATATTTTACTATTAATATTTTGACATTCTACTAATATACTATTTTACTAATTTTTGACCTCAATTGACTCTAAGAACGAATTTGACAATAATTGAGTAC